>BLKR01013569.1:0-10529 GCA_011170035.1 Teleogryllus occipitalis | reverse complement strand
ATTTGTTTACAAGCAAGTGCATTTTAAGCGTATGTGGCAGGCAAAAGCGCGGCATTGGAAAACTGTTTTTTCAGTATGCCCATCCCACGCTATTCTGGTAGCGCGAATGAATTAAGCGCAAACAAATGGTGTCTACTAAGATGTTAATTTCTTATAAACAATTACATATATCTCGAGAACGAGATATAATAGCACCGATCGGATTCCGGAATTTTGCATCACATTTAAACGCCATTCAGATTAGACAATAAAAAAATTTGCAACAATTGCAAATTTATAAACAATTTCCAAATTTTGTAAATCTAAAGTGGGGAGAGTCTCCCGATGTCCCCGAACCAAAAACAGCGAATTAACAATTTTGCAACAATTTATAATTTTATAAACAAATTCGAAATATGCGTTAGAACGGCCGGAAAGGCTCCGCAAATTGTGCCTGAAATGAATATCTCAAAATAGAAGTTTGTCAGGAGTTACAAATCGATTACTAAAAGTTAGAATAATTGTTGCTAAAATGATAAATATTTACTAGTCTATAGACAATCATTCTGGACGGAAAACCCCGCTTAGAAATATTTTTTTCGTCGTGGCGTACGCGCAGGCAAACTACCTCCTTCGGCAGGGAAATATGACGATATTTCCGTCTCGTACGTAAACGAACTAGCCCCCTCCCCTGAGACAGCGTTCTTTCTGCCCCTTGGGATGTTGCACCAATCACAGACAACTGTGGTTCTACCTGCTAGCGATTGGTCAACGCGTCCCTCCCCCTGCCCTCCCCCAGGCCGAGGGGTGTCCAAGTTTGTCGGCGCGGTGTGGAAGATAGAATTTTGAACGACACTTTTTCTGAGGGAGAGGGTACATAGCAGGATGTCGGTAACAAATTTGATGCTTTTCATTCAAGAAATGCACAAATATAATTTTCAAATGTGTTCTCAGCCACTACAATTACACTGCGTTCAGTTCTATTTTTATGTCGAATGAAAATTTCCTTCAGCGAAAATTATGATTCAAGAGACTTGAGCTTTTATCCGCACGGAGAGAAAACACTGAAATTTTCTCCGGCCAGTAACCATCACGGCATGACTGCAAGGCAACCACAGAAGACGGCTTCAGAGCTCGGGGTTTAGAGTTCGTCGTTACTGGAAAATTTACGATTGCTGTCGAGCGTTCGTCTCCAGAACACGTACTCATTCGCTGTTGTTTGATTTTTATTTGTTTTCACTAATGATTTGTGGCCCTTCGTGCTCATTTCTATTTTATGCCCGAATCGTTGACTTTGAGCGAATTTTAATAAGCACACTGCTGTAATTAATGTGCACTGCGGTAATATATACTAGCATACAAGACTTTAAAGTAAACAATAATCTGTAGACTTTTAAGATGGGGAGGATAAGTGTACGTGAGTGTATTTGTGTGTGTGTGTGTGTGTATGTGTATGTGTGTGAGTGAGAGAGACAGTGAAAGCGGGAGCGAGAGAGGGGAAAAGAGAGAGAGAGGGAGGAGAGAGGGAGAAAAGAAAGAAAGAGAGAAAGAAAGAAATAAAAAAAGAAAAAGAGAAACAGAGGGAGGGTAGGCAAGCATATCAGGGAGTATGTTTCCTAAGACAAAAGTGTGTGTTTCTTGGTTAACTATTGACCACTCATTAACATAAAATACAAAGTAGATAAGGAATATTACTTTCTTTGCTTCACTGACTTACAAGTATACATTCTCATTAAATCTATATATATAAAAGAAAGTCGTGTTAATTACACTATTTATAACTCAAGAACGGCTGTACCGATTTGGCTGAAAATTGGTGAACAGGAAGCTTAGAGCCAGGAGACGGACATAGGATACTGTTTATCCCGTTCGACATGTTCCTGTGTGAGAAAGCACGTTTTTGCACGTACGCAGTGCAACAAGGATAGTACAGTTTCTCACAGTGAGTGCGACGCGAGAAAAGGATGGGACCGACTGTTAAGGCGGAACAGAGTTCGCCGGGTCAGCTAGTACTATATTATACTGGAAACGAAATTTAGGTATATTTTAAAAGATTTAATTCATGATTGAAAAAAAAGTCATGATTTCTATCTGCGATGTCCATACAGACAATGAAGTTTACCGTTGGAAATCTATCTTTATTTCAGTCATGAATCACATTGCAGTCCATGCGCTTGTGTGACAAATACCACCACAAGGCCACGTAGTAGCAATAGAGACATTACTACTTGGGTGATAGAAATTTAAAAGTTCTCCCATTTTCTGAAAAACATTACTAATATAACCTCTCTCATATTATCAACTTTTAGTCCCACATCATGCAATTAATCCGCGTTTTCCTTTCCATGCCTACATACCTTCTCAAATTTCCCCCCATAAATTCCTATTCTTCATTTTCGATACTACACTCTCCTTGGAGTATTAGTCTTGAGAATGCCATAGAGAAACAAGTGATAATTTTAAGGTAAAATGACACACATGAATTGTTGTACAACGATGTAATACCACATGTCTTATGAATGTGCAGTTTAAGATCTAGGGAAATAATTATCGCAATTAGTGCGTTCTAACTAAGCCAGCCAGCACGCACGTCACTGAACAAGATAAATGTAGTAGACGCTGCTGCCACCGCAGGTAATGTTCCTATAACCACGGCAATGACCCTTCCGACTCGCGGGCGCGCCTGATAGTCCGCCGCGGACTCTGCTGATTCACAGATTCCTCCCAAAAGCCCATGATGCAAAGACATTGGTGAGTCAGTCGCCTATCCGGCGCAGCCTATCCGACCTCAGCCAATGAGCGCCATACACCAGGTCGCGTCATAATATTAGGGATAAATTTCGTTGTTAGTTATTTATTTTTGCACGTTTGTGTTTTAATTTGTTATTTAAATGTAAACAATCCATGTAAAGCAGTTATGCTGATCTGTGGAAATAAATAAATAAAAAATAATATTAGGTGGAATTTTACATGCAGCCAGATATCAAAACAATTATCAACTTGCAACAAGTCATTAAAACATATATGAAGCATTTCTTTTAAGTAATGCATCTTTTATTTCCACAATTACATCGTGTTTTTTGTTTGATTGGTCGCCGTTGAAAATTGTCTCTTTATGCCACTTTCAAATTGTTTCTCAACACTTGTCGCTTGCCATGCAGCATGGCGGCTAGCGTCTGGCCTGGCTACCCAAACGAAGTCCCAGTGTTCTGGTCACGTGCTTCTGGTGCTGCGCAGAACGAGCAAAAGTCGGTGCGCCGGAGCAGCCACGTCTTTGCGTCATGCAAAAGCGCTATCTGCCGGATGACGCAAGAAGCAACCCCACAACGTGGAGGGGCAAAGAAAGCGAAGACAAGCGGCGGATAGTGGTCTTATTTTTGAAAAGAAATAGACTAGACTCGTCATTATCCTGTTAAACGCCGCTCCGGGTTCACTGAGGCAAAAACAAACAAAAAAAGTCCACACAGAAAACAAAAACAATAAACAAAAGAAAAACATTACGCTGGGCAAACCCGTTACCTATTCCAGGAATATTGCGATTTTCCCGAATTAGATAATCATCGAACTCTATTAGCAAAAAATCTCCGTCGCTTGTCTGTACCATTCTCGATACGAATTACAAATTAACATTAAATGTGAAAATCAACGTTAATCGTGAATGTATAGTAGTAGAAATGAAACCAATATTTGGAAATGAAGGAAATAATTTCTGCAGACAACAAACAAATAAATCTCAATATCATTACTACCCTGACATTCTTTATTCAGTGACAAGCATCGGTAGTAGCATTAAGGTAACCTGATGAGGCGAGTACGGAGGAGTGGCTGATACCGGATGTAATGTCAGTCACGTGCGTGAAATGTGCTTGATGCGTTGCACAAAAACGGGGTTGTGAAGCTTGCCGAAATTGACAGATCTGATAGTTTTGTATAAATAATCCCGGAGCAGCACCTTGTACAACAGAACTTACGGACCATAATCCGGATTAGGGATTGCGTGAGAAAAAAAGAGTGTGAGCAAGGCGCGGTATTTACTACCCTATATACACAACGTATCCTGAAACATCACTATATATCTTCTCCTACATCGCCTTTCACTACAATTTCTAAATTGATTTCTGTATCGACCAAAATATCGTTTTCCAATTGGAATCCTACAGCGACCTCATCAACTATACCGACATCCAAATCGAAATCTACATTATCTAATACTTCACCATCTCTTACATCTACCTCTACAGCGATTTCTAAATGAATCCTACAAGAACTCTACCGCAATTCCTTCACGAACCACCACGCCCAGTCACATCTCCACTTCCAGCGCCACATTGATCGGAGCTTCGGAGTCGAACTCGTCGTCACTGGCAGCGTCAATCAACACTAATTACCGCAGGCAGTGCCACTGTTCGCCGCGACAGCCGCCCCTGGCGGGGATGGCAGCACCAATCGATTTACAAATCGCTACAGAAACGCACACATTGTATTTTAATTCCGATCGTCATGCGAAATGAACGCGGCGTCGTTAAATACGGCCGTAAACGCGGACGGGGGCGGGGTAATGCAGTGGCGGATGGGACCCTAGGCGACTGGAGCCCCTCCCCTCAGGTTTTCATTGATCGTTCCCCTAAGAAGAGAGATTTTTGCAAATCGTTGATTTGAAAGACGTAACACGACAATTCTGGGGAGAACTGTACTGCGCATGCGCTGTCATCAAATGACAGGATTGCGATTGGCGGGTCTGGGCATTCTACCTGTTTTGTCGTCTACGACAAATGTGTTCGTAACTTACACTTTACGTAGTTTTCGCCACCACTCTAAACACGAATTCAACACTAACACACAATAACCATGGAAATAATGAAAAATACAATATCCACAGTACCCATGTAATAAGGCAGGAACTTAATGGCTAATTTTTTCTCACATTAATTCAAATATGTTAGGAATAATCTAACGTAATTGTTTAGGATTTGGAGGTTATGTTGGGACTACTTTGATTGTCAGGAAAAACTAATCATTTTTCCATGGCGTTATAATGGCAATGCATTTCCCATTCCTAATCTAAACAATATAAATGTTAAAATAAAATAGCAGAGTTATATTCTAAGACTATATTGGAAGCTTTAGTTTTCTTTGAAGGTAAAGATATGTATTACATAATATGACACAATCAGATTTCATGTAGGGTCCTATTATATACTATCTTGTAGTACTTATAAAAGCAAAAGTGGATTCACAGATTCACAGTTGGTCAATAAAAGCTTTTAGATCCTATTAGAGGTATTCAGTTCCAATTAGTTCCCAGTTTTAACGTATGTTCTCGATTGTACGAAATGCAAAATCTCATTTTTCCGAAGATAAGTTATTTTCTGTTGGCGATAATTTTCACGTAATGACAATGGATTTCTCGCCTAGCAAAAACTCTCTAATATTATATGTTACTACGGTATGCATTCTGAGTTTATACATTAACATATCTTTAAACTAGTGGTGCCAAAACAGCACGCACCTTCTTGCATGTATTTTCATGCAAAATTACGAGTAAAGAACTGAAATTTACGGAAATTGACAATTGAAACATGACCTTATTTCAGAATCTATTTTTCGGGAATTGATTTTATTAATGAAATAAAAATATATATCTTTAGTATTTTAGTTGTAGGAAAGACTCCGAATTTTAAACTTTTGCAATTTTTGAAAAAGCAGGGTTTTCAACGAACGTGAGACCTCTTAAACGTCCTTCACACTATCCAACAACAAAAATTAATAAAAAAACAGGAAGCTATTTTTTTTAATTAGGAAGATATCCGAAGGGTTTCATGTAAAGTACCCCCTAAAATGAAAAATTTCAAATTCAAGAAGTCGTGACATTATCCAGATCGATTGGGGAATATTAATTTGAGAGAAAATTCGACGAACGATTTAAGCGCTAGCGTTGTTCATAGACGGATAGACGTTTTGCCGTCATTCGAATATTCGGTATCAAGGACCAGAAAACATGAATCTGGATACATCACGTGATAGAGAGATCTTTTTTCTAAATTTATCAACAGAAATTTATCCATTTTTCGTTACCTGGGCCCTGTAATAAGAATTTTTTTTCCCGAAAATTCGCCGTTTTCCCCGCAGCATTACATAATTTTCTTTTTATTCCTTAGCGAGGAAGTAAAAATTTGGATACAAGATATTCTTTTATTACATTTTTGAAGTTCCAGAAAACGCGTAAACAAAAAAGTGTCTTTGTATTCAGTAATAAAAATTATAAGGTTGTCCCAATTTAAAACATACTCACTTTTCACTTTTGTTATATGCTGTCAATGAATTTGATAGTCACATTTATGAGCTTGAAAAGAAAGAAAAAACATCGAGTCTTCAAGACCCCTATTTGTCGGGGGGCCTACGCAATTGCATAGTACTATCTGTTGGTTAATCCACAGTCCACTAATGAGTCGTGGAGGAGAAGGCGACCTGCATTGAGAGAGCTGGTGCCCGTTTCATCGTCCGTTTGAAAACTCATGCACGCGAGACAGGAGCAGTGGCTGGGGGAAATTGTGATACCTATATGCGTACAAGATTGGCACACGATATCAACGTCGGATCAAAGAATCGATTAGAGTTGAAATCCAGGAAGATTTTATTTTAATTTCGCTTCACACAGTCTTATCTAGGTTTTTGGAAATAAACTATAAGTAGCTATTATTCATATTTATTTTCCAGAAGTATTATTTATTTACTCTAAAGAGGGTAAGACATTTCCTTTAAGAACGCGAAAAGGAGAGGAAAGAATCCGCAAAGAAATAAACTAATTTATTAAATTTCGGTTCGCAGTACGTTAGCAAAAAATACTTTCCTTTCTATATACGGAGAAGTATATGTACTATATTTATTGATACTTGAAAGGAATGCCGCGAAGATTTTAGAAAATGATAGTTTCCAAAGCTGGATATTGAATACTGTAAGGTGACATACAATTTAATACGGCACAAACTATATGAAGGGCTCGATTCTAGATAGTCCTATGCCACATTTTCGATAATCGTAATACATATCATACTCGGTATATTGTGTATTAAAATTTGTGTAAGTATTGAGGTGCTGAAGTAACAAATGTAAATCTTCTCCCCCATGCGTCATATACAGTTTTCACTGATTTTTGACCAAATTAATCAAATAAATGTCGCTGTTCTATGGGCACATTTCTTATGTGACACTATGAGACAAGGAATGTCGAATTGAAACCTTTGTCTTCCAAAGCCAACCCTTCAGTTACTATGAAGTGTTCCAAAATTTACATTTTGGAATTACACATTTATATCTTCCCATTTGTAGAACACAATTAAGAAAACACGTACCTCTGGTAGAAAGAAAAGTCCCAACGAACAGTTTATGGATTTAGGGGAACCCTTTAACAATTCTTTCATGAGAATTTTTAAGTTTGTTATTTATTAGTTGTAAGTGTTAATTGTTTATTTCGTGGTTTTCAAAGATTCTAAGTGCCAAGATCATATTACATCAAATCTGTTAATTGAATCACAGTCTAACGGATCATGAAAACGTCCGAGTAGTGAAATCAAGAAGTTCATGCATCTTTAACAGTCAGCATTAATTTATAGTATGTAATATTGGTTGATTTTGTTACAATGTTGCTCAATGTGTGCGTGTCATGGTTACAAATGTAAATTTCGAAATACACAACCCTTATGCAACTTTATTACCCCATCAAAAATGATAACGCATTAACAAAGTTTGCCTTTCATAAGTCTGCATGCATAGACAATAAAATATCGAAGAGTCGTTCAAGAACCATCCTTAAGAGGCAGGATTTTACACTCGTATGCCCCGCTGCGCAAAGTGCTTCTTAGTGTCAGAGATTGTTCAAAAGGAAATTGCACCTTACTGGAAGTAATGTTCTATTGCAATGACCGGAGAGACTGAACTACACCGACATATTGATAGTCGACGTTTCTCAAGGTGACTGGTAGTTGAATACAAGTATGCATTTGCGTCACATCCTTCACACATTCCTTGAACTTCAATTAAAGCTTTCACAATGGATCACACGTAAAATGCTAAATATGGCTGGTATTTTAATAATACTGCAAACTATCGTTGCATTATGTATATTTTAACATCAGCGAACTTTATGAAGAAGAAAACCAATTATCATTCCGCGGCGTTCCTTTCAAAGAATATTACTGATGTACGTAATTCTAGAACGCATTTGGATATAATATTCGCTTTCTTGAATTATAGCAAACCATTTTAATTTGAATACCCCGTCACTTCGCTGTCTCCACATGGGACATGGATGTGATAAAGTATTATTGAAAAAGGTGAATTCATGAACGTGGACACCCACAATTTTGTTAATAGAATTCTGCTAATTTTTACATTCCTGAACTTATGGAGTTAATATGCGTCTTTTCCTGACCTTGCAAATCTGGTTCAATTACACCATTGCGTAATAAGAAGAGCTGCGGGGAAAGCTGTTTCGTCATTCACATCTCCATATTCCTACATATGCCAATTTCCCATGGCTTCCACCGTTCTCCGTATGGTGGCTGTGAAAATGCCGGTTTCGTTCCGTACGCCACCCTCCGAACTCCAGCAGGCCCTCCGTGGAAGCGCCTCACTTCGTCTGGTCCCATTTCTCGCAAACATCTGGACTCTATCCGACTTCTCTCCCTCCGTCGTGGGTTGCTCATCTGCCTAGATGCAGCATGCCAAATGTTGGAAATATCTAAAGTCGTAGGCTTCCGCGGCCGGAATCATGTGAATGATCTTGGCTGTCCGGGTGACGCCACGTCGAAGGCTGTGTTGCCGACGTTTCGACCATCTTTTCGTGGTCTTCCCAGGAGACCAGCCCTGAGGAAGACCACGAAAAGATGGTCACAACGTCGGCAACATAGCCTTATACGCGGCGTCTCCTGGACAGCCAAGATCATTCACATAGCAAATACCTGACGTACACATGCGAAACATAACGTCCGTTAGCTTAAGTTTACACAGTCAACTACAGTGCACCAGGAAAGTCTCTCCGCAGTGGCTGATGAGAGTGTTAGCAAGAGAAATTATGTTGGTAGCGCGAACTGCAGTTTGTAACAAATGAAATCGTAAATTCTAAACTCATCACAATCATAACAAATGCTGAAAGTATTGTCCCATTCGCTTGTTTCCCAGAGATTTTGTGGCTACACACATAGTAGCAAGTTGTTATAAGAGTCCCTGATTCGGCTTGGCTCAGAGAGTCTTTCCTGGCGTACGTTATTATAGTGACAGTTTCAGTTGTGCTAGAGTTTGCAAGCAGTTGTTTTTGTGTCATCTGACTGCGCTCAGTAGAGCAATTCCAGGTGAGCCAACCACAGCATGACCCTGAGATCTACCCAAAGTTTCCCAGCGAGCTACCAGCAGCTAGGGATCGACTATTTGATGATCTATGCTTTAAATGAAAGTTTCCAACACCTGTTTCAAGATTCTTTGAGGAACGGACATATATGATGTATTTGGTCGCATGAAAATGTTTAAATAACTTTTAAATGTTCAGCGTTTGGCCGCAAGTTTGGTCTTGGCAGAGCAAATGGTGGGCGCGCAGATTCGCCTTTGAGCGGACTGAAATGAGGGTCGTCGATGGGATTTCAGTGGACTATTCCTCAATCAGATCCTCAGCCTCAAGTTAGTTCGGCCATTCCTTGTATGAACGACTTGATGGATAGATGCTTACAACTTCCAAGTAGGGTGATTTGTTTTCTAGAGCTTTTATCCAACCAACAGTCGGTTACTCTTTACTTCCTGATGGGACGCATATTCGGCCATACACTAAACCAACACACTTGCGGGCTCCTCTGATCTGGGGTCAACAGAACGCGAGGCCCTCCGCGACAGCACATTCAATGTCAAGGAACAAACAATCATGCCCAAGGCGGGACTCGAACCCGCGACCCCTCGGACCGAAGCGCTGAGTTGGTACTAGCTCTTAGCCATATCGGCCGTCCAGGTCGGCAATATAGTGATGATCGTAATATGATTTGACGGACATTGAAGAAAAAGGGAAAGTAAGGGAAAGGGGGGACCGCTGTTGTCTCTCACAAATTCCACATTGTTCCCGACAGGTATTTGAACCCTTGCAGCTACAACACCACCTGTAATCTCACCGTTATTTAGCATGTGCAGTGGAGTCGTGATAATCCGAGGTAAATTGAGACTGATGGTACTTCGGATTACATAAAACTCGGATTACACGGAAGAAAAGGAAAATATATAACGGAATTTTCAACTACAATGTACAACGAAGTCAAAGTTAATGTGCAGATACTATTAAAATTACATACATATATGCATGAGCGCAAACCGGTCACAACAATGTGGCTGAGTGACTGACACTGGCACCGACCACCGCTCACGAGATCTTCGACGCAGTGTTGCCAACACTTCAAGAACCAACGGAAACCGGTCACAACAATCTGGCAGAGTGACTGACACTGGCACCGACCACTACTCACGTGATCTTCGACGCAGTGTTGCCAACACTTCAAGAGCCAGCTCATGATTAT
>BLKR01013568.1:0-10530 GCA_011170035.1 Teleogryllus occipitalis | reverse complement strand
GTAAAAGCGTCGTTTCCAATGAACAGCTGTTAAGGTAGAAAGTGCACATTATTGGGAAACTAGTCCGATCCATCGCAGCCTATTGCTTCCGTTGCTTCAAAAAGCAGGGAGTGCAGCTTCACGCATCTTCGCGATAGTCATTTACTGTAGCTGTATTTAGTTTAAATCTCGCTGCCATTGCTTCTCTTCCAACTCGGATCAGCAAGCGGAGTAGGTGCGGTGTGGCCAGCGCACCGCGCGCTCGGCGACAAGCTGACGGCGTTGCCACCTGGGCTACTGGCGTCCGGGTGCATTGAAGCTGCAAGCACTTGTATTCGGCATCTGGCTTCCCTGACTGGCTAACGGGCGCGGAGCGCGAAATTCGCGCAAAATTCGTATGTTCTTCCACGGATCCCGGCAGTCACAGCGAGCGTCAGTGCACGTGGACTCTGCTACTGTGTTCGCGGACGAAGCGATCAACTGTGCGTTTTCCTCTGACATCAGCTGTGATATTAGTCATTTCCATTATGGGAACTAACAATCCAACGTGTTCTGTCAGTAAGTACTTAAACATACATTTTGGTTTTATATGAATAAATGAGAACTAGGAAACTAAATTATATTTCTTTCCGAGAGAATTACGGTTACGAAGTATAAAGGATAATGAAGAAACTGTCATACGAAGTGCAGTAAGTTCAATTGAAGGCATTAACAATTGGGTAGAGGAATACGTGAAGATCACCCACACGAAATGGAATGTTAATCATGAAAACGTATTGTTTGTTCGAAAGTTGATAGAAATTTACCTTATGCTTTTATTCTATTATAGTAAATATTGTTCTGTATGTCATCATAGTACTACAGAAAAGTAATAGGAGAGAAAAATAGAACTTTCTAAAATTGCTGGCTGTTCTGCAACATTGTCTGTAAAAATAAAACAACACTGCATACACAAGAAGAAAAGATGCCTTTATTAATGTAGGTAGGGTTTTCGATTTGTTTACATTGTTTTTAAATTACAGATGTCTTGATACAGCTTCAAAGAACTTTGCCACAACAGTATTTGCGAAGACGTGAACATTAATTTTGAGTAATACTCGTAATAGTTGTTCTAAAACATATCCTTGATTCTCCAAGGAACCATGAATAGTTCAATTCATTAAAAATTGGGGCTACTTGCGATTCTTGTCATTGGGTGCCTCGTCCCGTAGAGGAATTGATTTTTTTCTGAAATTACGTTAGCTAGCGTAGGCACACAGCATTCTCGGAATCAAACCGCGGGTGCTTACAAGTTTAGGCCCACTGTATTCGTAGAAATTTCTCCCACGTAATGACGCACAATTAGGCGTTTAGGATTGCAAACATTCGGCGTATCAATTAACTCTTGGAGCTAATCAAAGAATGAAACAGTGAGTTCGACGGTCCATTTATATATCCCCAAACACAATTCGAGATTTTTGTCAGTCCAGTGTAAGAAAATTGAGTTCATGAAAATTTATCTTTCTTCTGCCTAGCAAACTTAAGAAATATAAAATTGACGTATAAAAAGAAAAACATCAATAAACAAGTTTTTCCTTCAAAAATCCTACTTTGGCAGTTGTGAATAATGAAGATGGGAATCATAAGTAAATAACCCAAATTTAGTAGGAATAAATAAAAATTAAAAAAATGACTAAATGTTACATTTAGTATCTTAATTAAACAATTAATAATTAACTATTTACATTTTAATAACACATCTATGGCTTCTTATAACTTATAATCAAAAACTTGAGAATGCTATTAAAATTACTGTAATTTATAATCTGTAATACTACTAATTTTAATGTTAAAAATTAAACATAAACATGAATAATAATAATATAAATTTAATTGAAATACGTACAATTTAGAAAATTTAACATGATGTATTGTCTTAATAGAATTTATTGATAAACAGTAGTATAACCGAAAAGGCTGACACATTAAACTGTGAGCTTTATAACTTTTATTAGATTTATTCCTCTAAATTGTCTAAAATTTTCATTTTAACAATTAAATAACATTTTATTTTCAGAAAGGATTGAGCAAGGTTATAACAATAAAAAGTCTTAACCATAATATGGCTGAAACACTGTGGTTCCTGCCAGCTGATAAGGCTACAAGGGAAGCATTTCCTTCAGTATTTTAAAATGGGAAGGAGTATTACAGAATCATGCAAATATCATCAGACCCTTCTTGAATTAGATGAAGATATTTGTGAAGAAGATTCTGCCAGTGGTTGTACAAATCCAATAGAAAGCACTGTGCGCTACTGATCAAAACTAGGGCCTTGATCAGGCCAAGTCTCTTAGTTAACCACTCTGAATCATATTTACATTATCGCCCTGTTTTGCTGATTTTTTCGGTTTGTTTTTGCTATTGTTCACAATGCAATGTAATTCATTAATTTCAATAGTATGAAGTACATGATCAATCACTTATAATTGCATTTTTATGTGTATGTGCAGATTTTAAAGATTTCAGGCACTAATACCATTCTAAAATAATATCCTCAATAAATGTGTTCAAATTCATTTAGATGCTATCAAAAAATTTTAAAAATCAGTTCTTGGAAAACATTATTGAGAATTTTGAAAACCCCTGATATTACAACCTATTTACCCTCCTGAAATAAATCAAATTACATTTAATAAGAATACAATATACTATAATAATATGAAAATATGTGCAAAATGTGAAGTTCAGTAGATATTTGAATAAAATTTTCAATATGCATTCTAAGTTAATTTTATTTTAATTTTGCTCAAAATTGGAAATAATACTGAGAAAACTGTTTCCATCAACCCTTTCCGCCTCCTTTGTTTTTGTCACATTTTCCTTCCTCTAAAACTCAAAATTTTTTAATGGTCCATTACAAATATTGGGACATGAACAGATTAAAATCCTTGATTCACCTATGTGTCAATGAACAATTATAGGTGTATTAATAGGAATAAAATTAAATAAAACTGAATAACAAAATATGAACAGAAAAGTGGAATAAAACATACATGTATGTATAGTAATACAATAAAAAGTATGTATGCAGTTTCCAAAATGACAAAACAGCGCTTAAAACGAACCTTCAACACTTCCGTAGAAAGAGAACATACGAATTACGCGCGGTTTCGCGCTCCGCGCCCGTTAGCCAATCAGAGAAGCCCGGTGCCGAATACTTGTGCAGATGGCTTATATGCCGCCCGGGCTATTTCGTATCCCCCACACTTGGTGTGCGTGGAACGCTTGCGAGGTCGCTTTCCCGTCAGCACGTAATAACTACTCTGGTGACTAGCACTGAGTACAGCGCTTCCGGCAGGAGTGTTGCGCTCAGGCTGTAGCCGAGTCCTTGCCGTCGGTCCCTGGTACACGCGGTTAACATTTGCATCGCTTGCGTCACCTCTGTTCCGCCGATACAATACCCTGGGCGCCATAGTGGCAGAAAATGGACATTGGTAGTGTAGTACGGTGAAAGGTGTTCTGAAGGTAGGCGAATAGGAAGGCCGCATGACTTGCATCGCCGTCGCATGACCCTTGCCCCGTAGTGGCATGTGCCCCCAGTGACCTTTCTACATACATCTTGCCCCCAGAGCCCCTCATTGCCGCCCAGCAGCATATCCCCAGTGGCCTTTGCACCCCCAGTGACCTATTACATACAACTTGCCCGCCAGTGACCCTCTTTGCCACCCAGTGACCTTTGATACTCCAGCCGTCGGCGCCTTCGGTGATTATCGTAGGTTCTTTGCACGCACGGGTACCATGAATAGTCTTGAGGGAACACAGTGTACAGTTCAGGGGTCTGGTACCCATGAATAGCGACTAAACATCTCATGTTATGGAGGGGGAAAATGTGCTAGTTGTAGCATGTAATAAGGGAGGTAAAGAGAAACAAGAGGCACTTTGTAACCCAGAGAAGATCACTGAGCTTCTAAAGTTTGTTAAACCTCGTCACAATGTGCACGGCGAGATCAATAAGTTGGTCCATGCAATTCGCACATGCTTTGACGAAGTTCACGAAAGAGAATGCCCATCCCAGATTCCCAGTGAACAAGTAAGGAATCCGATCAGTCCGTCAAAGTGGAGTTCTCCAAGAAGAATAACCCCAAAATGTCTAAGGAGAAAAGAAAGAAGTCGGGAATGGTCGGGCTACCAAGGCTGGAGGAGTCGCTCACCTTAGAGAGGAGCCCATCTGAGACTGGTGATGCACCTGAGAGCGAATTGAAGATAGTCGAGGCAAGGAGGAAGAAACCATCACAATCCATTCCCAAGCGTCGGGATACTTTATTAGTGAGAGCCAAAGAGGGTGCGACATACGCGGAAATTTCGTGACATATGAAATCTCCGGGGCTTGCAAGAACTGGGTCTCAATGTAGTTAAAATAAGAAAGGCTCAGAAGACCTGCTTTTGTAGATGGGAGCCGCGGGCTGCTCGAAGGCAGAGCAGTTTCAGACCGCAGTGACAGATCAACTACGAGGAAAAGCGGAGGTAAAGACTGAGTAAGGTACTTCTGGAGATTAAAGATCTCGACGAAGTCACTACGGGCAATGAAATTGCAGAGGCCTTTAAGAGACAGCTGGAGGGAGCCAACGACAGGAAAATAATTGTTAGGTCTATTCGCACTGCGTACGGTAGCACTCACACGGTTGTGATTATATTAACAGTAGAGCTATTACTCTACCATTCTCAAAAAAACCTTCCACTGCGCATGCCCGAATGTGGCCTCCCCCTCCAAAGCTACTGATATTTCCCCGCCTACCTGCATTGTCACAACATAGCCCTCTCTCTTTCTCTCGCGGGTCGCGCGGATATTCAACACTGCGAGTTAGGCGATAACGCACTGATGTGTGAGAAAGATCAGACGAAAGGCAGCTTACGTGTTTCTACAGTAGGGGTTGTCCAAACGATCAACAGATTATAAGCCGTGTCTTGTAGAAAAGTTTCGCTCTCCAGTCCCAGTTTTACCGTGGCTAGTGAGCAATGGCTGTGTTTTACACAGTAGCTGCTGTTATTGCCAAATTTTGTTCGTCATTGTGCTTTTTATAATGGTATCTTCATCATCGGCCAGTGTGTCGGGTAGGCCCCTGAGAGGACAGGCGCGTGAAATCGTTTATCGAGTGGTTCAGTACTTTCGCCAGCTCAAAATTACATTAAATTTGCGGAATCCACAGTGAAAACCGTAATTAGGGAAGGGCGTGAAAGTGTAGCAAAGGGTCAGCTCACATTTTCAACTCCCAAAAATGGAAAGAAAATGGAGAGAAAACTGATCGAAGTGGATTCTTTCACAGATTCTGCTATAAGGCAGAAAATTCATTATTTTTACACTGTAAAAAAAGAATGTCCCATTGGATTTTCTCAGAATGCGATTACGGAAGCTTGGTTTCAAGTGGAAAAGATGCCAGTTCAATACTAAACTTCTTATCGAACGCTCCGATATTGTGACATGGCGTATGCGTTACAAGAAATTCGTAAGTTCAGAGAAGAAGGGTTTCATATCTATATATATATATCGACGAAACATACATTCAGGCATCACATAGTGTAACATCGTATTGGCAGTCTGAGGAAGAAATTGGAGTTACAACATGAATAGCCAAAGGACAAAGATTAATTATTAATTAATTATCGTTCATGGGGGAGGTGAAGACGGGTTTGTCGATGCCTTGATATTCTCGGAACAAAAAACAGGAGATTATTACACCAATGAATGCAGAAAGTTTCAACAAGTGGCTGAAAGATTTTCTGATAAGGTTTCCCCGTGCCTCGGTTGTGGTAATGGACAACGCAAAGTACCATTTTACCGAAATTGACAGAAAACCAAACTCTGCTTTTTTTGGAAAAAGATACAGTAGAATGGCTAAATAATCATGGGGTTGCTTTTGATCCATCACTCACAAAAGCCCAGTTATTACAAATCATTCAAAGTATGCCCACTGAAAAACGATACGTCGTTGATCAAACAATCATTGAATATGGCCACATTCCTCTCCGTCTTCCACCGTACCATCCAGATCTAAATCCAATAGAACTTGTTTGGGCATTTATAAAAGGGCACGTGGCAGCAGAAACAATTGGTGCATCCTCAAAAGAAAAGGAAACGTTTTACAGAGAAGCGTTTGCACAATACAGTGCTGAACAATGGACGAAATGCTGCGAGCATGTGCAGGGAATAGAGGCGACATATAATAATTCAGACGTGATAGACCAACACATTGATGAATTCGTCATTTCTTTGTACACTCCTGACAGTGCGAGTTCTTCTTCTGACGAGGGCAGTGATGACGAGTGACAGAGCGATCGCTGCGTCTCGGAGTCGTCTCTCCTTGTCGCCTACGCGCTTCCTTATCGCCGAGGGAAAATCTCAGCAACCGCACGGTGGGGGGGCAGCCTCCGAGATTTCATCAAAGGTACGTCCGCCATTATGGTTGTTTTGCGAGTGGTTCAGCTATAGTCAGAAGAGAGGTTCGAATGAACAAAATTCAGATTGGCTGGGTTAGGTGTCGCATTCGGGAGAAGGTCGTTGTTACATGGTGTTACAGGTGCTGGGCTATTGGGCACCTAGCTCGAAATTGTAAAGGGTCTGACAGTTCAAAGAGTTGCAATACATGCGGTGGAGATCATTTTGTCGAGACCTGCACTAATCCTCCTAATTGTTGCCTCTGTCAAGGGAAAGACAGTCAGACGCATGTAACTGGTATCCCTGATTATCAAAAGGCTTAACAGAAGGCGGAACAAAGTTGTAAGAATGAGAATGAGAATGAGGGTTCTTCAGCTCAATCTTAATTATTGCGAGGCGGCGCAAGACCTTCGGGCGGTGCGCGAGCTGAAGAGAGACGTCGCGATCGTGTGCGAGCAATACTGGAATACAACCGGTCTCCAGTGGGTTTCGGACGCGTCTAATCAAGCTGCGGTGTGGATTTGTGGTAATAGTCCGGTCCAGGAAGTTATGCAAGTCCCAGGAGATGGATTCACCAGGATCAAGGGATTCAGTATATATTTTTGTAGTGATTATGCCGCACCCAGTGCAATGCTTGAGGAGTTCAAGGCGTTACTCGACAGTTGACTGGATGATGCGAGAGAACGAAGGCCTCTTATTATTGCTGGGGACTTAAATGCATGGGCCACTGAGTGGGGGCAGCAGGGTAACGAACCAACGTGGGATGGCTCTCCTGGACAGTCTTGCCCGTTTGCACGTCTACCTCTGAAACACGAGTAACAGCCTGACCTTTTGCCATGAATGGTCGCATCTCCATCGTTGACTTGACATTCGCATGTGATAGCCTTACTAGACGGATTATGGCGTGGGAGGTTAGCGATCTTATACACACTGCGACCACCAAAATAATTGTATATGAAGTCAGGGAGAAATGTAGGTTAGGTTCTGTAAGGGATAGGAGAGCTACTTGAAACAACAGGACGTTCGATCGCGATTCTTTCGATGCCATGATGGAGGGAAACGTTATGCTGGTCGCAAACTCTGAGGATATGGTGGAAACTGGAATGAACTTCGCAGAGAATGCCACCATACACGAAGGTTCGCGCAACGTGGATGGGGTCACCTAAATTATAACACTCGAGGAGATCACATGGCCGCCAGAAGAGCTTTCACAAAAAGCTATTAAGATTAGCAAGGATCGCTACTGGAAAAAGCTAAGCAACGAGGTGGATCTGACCCTGGGGTCGTCCGTGTAACGTAACGGTCAGGCTCAAGGCTCTGTCCAGGCCACCCCCGACTTGCCCAGTATTCTTGAAGAAGATAGTTGCTACCTTGTTTCCTCATGAGAGGGATGTGTTGCCCCCTATGGAGCCGCCTGATACGATACACGAGGTTCCGGCAGTTTCATTGGATGAACTGTCAAAGGCTTGCGATTCAAGAATGTAAAGCCCCCCAGCTTGGATGGAGTACTGAATGTCGCTATTAATACCCGACCAGATCTTTTCTTTGAGGTATACAATGTGTGCGTGCGAAAGGGAAATTCCCCGTCGTTGGAACAAACAACGGCTGGCCCTACTTCGAAAGGGCGATAAGCCACCTACCGGCCCCTCACCACATCGGTCTATATGTTTACTGCATACTGCTGGCAAGGTGTCAAAGCTGATCATCTGCAAACGGATTGAAGCCTACACGGAGGGACTGTCTGATAATCAGTATGGCTTCAGGAAGGCGAAATCCACAGGGGACGCAATGAGGGTCATCGAAATCGCACGCATGGCTATTGAGGGCAAAGGATAGAGAATAGGCGCAAAGAAATACTGCGCTATTGTTACCCTCGACGTCAGGAACGCATTTAATACGGCAAGGAGGAGTTCCATACTTGCTGCGGTAACAGAACTGGGGATTCCAAATTACATAATGACAATAAAATAAAGCTACTTTCAGGACATGGTTTTACTTTACGAAACAGACAAGAGTAAAACCCATGGTATCTCCGGTGGTGTTCCGCAAACCTTGGTACTTGGCCCGCTATTGTGGAATATTATGTATAACTCCGTTTTGAAGCTCCAGCTGCCAGAAGGCGTTAGGGCTATTGGATTTGCTGACGATGTTCCGGTGGTAGTAGTCGGCAAATATATTGAAGAGGTCACGCAGGTTGCCAACGAGCCTGTGGCTACGATCCGGCGGTGGCTAATGTCAATGGGGCTCCAAATGGGAGAGCGGAGCAGAAAACGCAGGCTGTCTTGGTGACAGGCAGAAAAGTGAAAGGGTATTACTCTCAATGTTGGGGGTAGTAAAATAGCCTCCCAGCAGTTTCTAAGATACTTAGGAGTCCTGATAGACGCGAGACTGCATTTCGACGAACACTTGCATATAGTCTGCGAGAAAGCGACTCGCTTGGCCTCCACCTTGTCACGAATTATGCCTAATGTCGGGGGTCCAAGGCAAAGTAGCCGGAGGCCATTGTCTAGCGTAGTTAACTCTATGCTGCTATACGCAGCCCCCATTTGGGCTAATGCCTTTGGGACCCAATCGTACGCCCACGGTGCATAGTCAGTGTACAGAAGGTCCGCCTTTAGTGTGGCCCGGGCGTTTCGCACGGTTTCGTATGACGCTGTGTGTGTGACAGCCGACATGCCGTTGATCACATGGCACAAGAAGGGGCCAGGCTGTACAGACGTAAGCGAGAGGGAGTTACAAATTGCGTCATCATGATGGAAGAGAAAGTGGTGACAATGGCTCACTGACAACGGCGATGGAGTCTATCCACTGGTAGATGGACGTTTCGTCTTATTCCTGACAAAGCGAAGTGGACCCAAAGGACACACGGGGATGTGGATCGTTATTTGACACAGTTGTTGGGCACGGATGATACCGTGCATACCAACTCAAGTTTTCGGTTGGACGATGACGCCTCACGCTTTGGTTGAAGATGTGGAGCACGTATTCTTTCACTGTTCACGCTTCGTTGGGAAAAGTGAAGTACTCCAACGACTCCACCAGCAGGTTGTGAATCCTGATACTATCGTCACTAGGATACTGGTGTCCCAAGAGAATTGGAGTTCGGTAGCCACCTATGCCGCAAAAGCTTTAAAGCAGATTCAGATAGAAGAACGATTTTGAAGGAGATACGATATCCTGTGTCATCATTTGTCATGGAGTGATAAGCCGGGCTGTCCCTCCCGTGATGCGATGCTGACAACAGTTCCGGGGGAAGGGAATCGGGCGAGTGGGAGGGGATTTTAGTGGGTAGGCACAGGCTAACCGCGACACCTACAAGCTACGGAGTGCGGGCTTTGCAGTGCCTTTGGAAAATTTTCCCCAGCCCAGGTAAAAGACACACACACACGAAAACACACACACACGCGAAAACACACACACACACACGCGAAAACACACACACACACGCGAAAACACACACACACACACGCGAAAACACACACACACACGCGAAAACACACACACACACACGCGAAAACACACACACACACACACACGCGCGCGCGAAAACACACACACACACACACACGCGCGCGAAAACACACACACACACACACACGAAAACACACACACACACACACACGAAAACACACACACACACACACACACGAAAACACACACACACACACGAAAACACACACACACACACGAAAACACACACACACACACGAAAACACACACACACACACGAAAACACACACACACACGAAAACACACACACACACGAAAACACACACACACACACACACGAAAACACACACACACACACACACACATGAAAACACACACACACACGAAACACACACACACATACACACGAAACACACACACACACACACACACGAAAAACACACACACACACACAATGAAAACACACACACACACACGAAAACACACACACACACGAAAACACACACACACACACGAAAACACACACACACACACACACGAAAACACACACACACACGAAAACACACACACACACGAAAACACACACACACACGAAAACACACACACACGAAAACACACACACGCGAAAACACACACACACACACACGAAAACACACACACACACACACGCGAAAACACACACACACACA
>BLKR01013566.1:0-10533 GCA_011170035.1 Teleogryllus occipitalis | reverse complement strand
GAAATTTGTTAAATATAAAAAGGTCTACTTGTTATTTATTGATGAAATATGATTCAGACCAATATCTTCATTTGTGTTTGCAAACTTTAAGATATTTAATATTTTTTTTAATCAAGTATCTTATACTTTAAAGTACATGGTGATGGCTTACCTACATTTATTTGAGAAGTTTATGATAGAAATTCACTGAACAGATGAAAATTTGGAGATTAGAATGGCGGCTGTGAGTGACTATAATATTTAAAACGCCAGAGTTTACAGACGTAAAAGACCAGAATGAAAACCTGTACAAGCTTATTACAGATTACAGAACATAATCAGAACCTTGTTTATTTCAATTCAAATGTCTCAAATACCCCAAAATAATCAACATATGATCATATGACGAAAATAAGAGGATATTGTAGATTTTCTTAAGAAGCTAAATGTTGAGTTATCCGCACCTTTCTTGAATTTTATTTCTTGTGTCCATTTGGACATATATTAGGTGGTCATGGAAGGATGATGGTATCATCATTCTATGACCGCATAATATCAAGAATATCATCATGATACTGTAAAGTTTCGTGATGTACTGCACAAAATTTTGAATTATTTCAAAACGTTTGTGTTATTAAAACTAATCACAGCAAAATTTGAATCACCCACGGAGTCATTCGTGAACTGAATCACTAGGAACTGATTTTTTTAAGTTGAATCACCCAGGGACTCATTTGTAATTGTTCAGTGTTTCTTTAACGTTTCGTTATTTAAACTTTTTGCGTAGTATACCAAGAAATTTACAATGGAAATTTACAACTCTTTTCATGTCCACTCAATATATGACCAAATGTTCATACGGAATTATTTTTTAATAGATATGGTGGTTTTGATTTGAGTTATTGATATTACCCTGATTTATACTTTCAATTAACGGTTTGTTTTGCAAATGACTTTTATGGACGTTAAATAATAGTACGTTACGGAGTTAAATCTAGAGCGGAATTTCTAAAAGATCAAACATTTAATACTCAACAACTGTTTAATTCACCACCATGATATTGTTTCCATAAATGATGGGCGAAATTATTATGGTTTTTTTATATAGTTCATATAAATTATTTGAAACAAATGAAAATAATTAAAGAAAGTGAAATAAGTATTTCACTTATTAAGCGATATTTTTTTCTTAAAATCTTTCCAAGGAAGTTGTTCACGTACAGTCTACTCTGACGTACACGAAGTAGCTATTAGAGTTACTAAAGAGAAGTCTTTTGATCAAGTTTTGGCAAATACATTTTCCAGACGTTCGCTCAAACTGGCTCATGACGCGTCACCAATGGAGGTATGTTAATGTGTACGTTTAATTTGTTACCCTTCCCTTCCTGTGCTTGATTGACTGATTTTTCGGATTTTCGGGCGCGTCAACTGCTTTGGCCATTAGTTCCGTAAGTGTAGTGCATGATTTTTTCTCCGGGAGATGGCGGTGATTTTCCCCCGCTGGATGGCGAGGTCCGGCGCTGACCTACCGTCAGCTAGTGGGGTGATCTTCCCCCGCTGGATGGCGAGATCCGGCGCTGACCTACCGTCGGCTAGTGGGGTTTCCCCCTAACCAGGACTCTCCCACCAACTGGGCACCGCCTCAGCCGGGACAAGCTCTAAGCTCCCAACCGATCTTCCAGAATATGTGGTAGTGTAGACTATGTTAGTGTAAGTGTGTGTGTGTGTGTGTAAGGAAAGAGGATAGGACAAGGAAGAGGAAGGAAAGATTGCGCGCTGTCCGTGGCTCGTTTGGTTGGGTACTGCTCCGGCATTCGCCTGGTGTCGATCGGAGAAACCACGGAAAACTACCGATCAGAGTAACCAGCCACTAGAATTCTCCTCCAGACAGCGACTGAACTCAACCTAGCTGAAAGTCTAGGACCTACCGATCAGAGGCGCTGCAGTTACGTCAGTTGATGCACTGAGCTACCGCTCCCGGTCCCTTCCTCTGCCCTCTCATCTTTTTCGTCTCCTGTCTTCTCTTCTGTCCTCTTCTCCCCTAACCTCCTGCTTAGATGGCTCAGTGCATCAACTGATATCACTGCAGTGATACCTTACCGGGACCTCATTGGGTTCGAATGGCGACGATGACAAGATTTTCGACACTGGCTCGAAAGGTTGTATTCAGCAGCTGTATGGAATATAACTTTAGCAGCCAGCTGTTTTTCTCAGTAGTTTTCCATAGTTTCTCCGATCAGCACAGAGCGAATGGCGGATCAATACCCTAAGAAACGGTTAGCGCGCGATCTTTCCTTCCTCATCCTTGACATCATCTCATACTTACTCACACTTACACTAACATGCACTATACTATCACACATGCCGGGGTCACTGCAGCGCCTCTGACCAGAAGGTTCTAGTTTCGAGCCCTGACGGCGGCAGGATTTTCGACACTAGCTTTTCAGCTATGTCGAATTGAATCGCTGTCTGGAGGAGAATTCTAGCGGTCGGCTGCTCTGATCGGTAGTTTCCCGTGGTTTCTCCGATCAACACCAGGCGAATGCCAGAGCAGTACCCTACGGACCACTGACCGCGCGCGATCATTCCTTCCTCTTCCTTGCCCTATCATCTTCCCTTACACACACAGACACATACTAACATGCACTACACTACCACATATTCCGGGAGACCGGTCGGGAGCTTAGAGCTTGTCCCGGCTGAGGCTGGTGAGAGAGTCCTGGATAGGGGGAAACCTCGCTAGCCGGCAGTAGGTCGGCGTGGGACCTCGCTATCCAGCGGGAAAAGATCACCACCATCTTCCGAGGAAAAACATGCACGACACTTACGGGATTAATGATCTAAGCTGTTGACAGGCCCGGAATCACTAACCAACCAACCACTCAACCAACCAACCACATGCCGAGAGTTTTGAATTTGTCTCGGCTGGGGCGTTGCCCACTGGTGGGAGATACTGGTTGGGAAAATCATGCTAGCAGATATTTAGGTCACCATCCAACGACGGTAGATCATATCTACCTCCCAAGACAAGAAACTTGGACTACATTTGGAGAACTAATGAGCTCTTGGAAACATCAATCTCATCTGGTGGGAGATTGACAGACCATCTCTATCCCCACTTCATCCCTCCAATCTCGATCCTAACCTACACATGCGTATCCTCCTGCCTCAAATGCGGTTTGCAGTGCGCTTCCCCCGTCGCCCCTCCCACCGCGTGGCTGCGCGCGCGACAGTTGTGCAGCGCGGCCTTTTGACCTGCAGCGCCCACACCGCCTGGCGCTCTGCCCCGCCGCCATTACACTAATGGGGGTCACGCGCTTTTCCGTCACCGCCCACGCCCACGCCCCCGGCCCGCCTGCCAGAGCGTTGTCGACGCACGCCTTCCTCCAACTGCTCGTGTCTTCGCCGTCGATGTCCCGACAGTCCTCGCCACCCCCGCGCATCCTCACTGCCCCCGGAACTGCCCTGACCTTCCTCAGTACAGCCCTGCCCTTCTCCGCCCGTTCCACACACGTCCCCGCCTTCATCCACTGCCTTGTATCCGCCTTACTCAGTACAACCCCGGCGTTCCTCGCCCGTTCCACACACGACACTGCCTTCAACCTCTGCCTTGTATCCGCCTTAGTACAACCCTGGCCTTCCCCGCCCGTTCCACACACGTCCCCGCCTTCATCCTCTGTCTTGTACCCACCTTCGTCAGTAAAGCGCTGACGTTCCTCCTCTGCCCTAGCCCCGGTCAGCATTGCCTTGCCTCGCCTTCCCTCCACCCAGCACTGACCTTCCCGTCCCTGCCCCTACCCCCTACACTCACCCTCATCCACCGTGTCGCTCAGTCTCGTCTAGATCAGCCCTGTCGTTCCACTCACATTCTCGCCTCCTCTCCACTCATTACAACTCTGCCCTGCCACGCCCGATCCACACACGTCCTCGCCCTCAACCTCCGTCCTGCCTCCACTACTCACTGCAGCTCTACCGTTCCCCTCCCGTTACACCCCAGTGCCCGCCAGCGCCCCGCCCCGCTCTGCCTCGCCTCGCCCCTCCCTGCTCAGCCCTGCCCATTCTGCTCGAACCCTCTGTCCTCACCCTCATCTGCGCCTCGTCTGGCACAGCCCTGCCCTTCTCCTCCGTTCCACTCAAACCTTCGCCTCCACCCCATTTTGCCTTGCCCCGGCCCCACTTATTACAGGACTATCCTTCCACGCCCGCTTCACACCCACGCCGTCCTCACATTCTGCCTCACCTCCACCCCACTCAGCACAGCCCCGCGCTTCCCCGCCCTTCCCATCCCTTCCCCGCCCTTCCCCGCCCTTCCCCTCCCTTCCCTCCCTTCCCATCCCTTGCCGGCCCTTTACTACCCTTTCCCGCCCTTTCCCGCCCTTACCCGCCCTTACCCGCCCTTACCCGCCCTTACCCGCCCTTACCCACCCTTGCCACCTGCCGCCCTTGCCATGGATTGCCGCCGTTACCCGCCGTTACCCGCCCTTACCCGCCCTTACCCGCCCTTACCCGCCCTTACCCGCCCTTACCCGCCCTTACCCGCCCTTACCCGCCCTTTCCCGCCCTTACCCGTCCGTTCCACGCCAGCGCTCGCCGGCTCCCCGCTCTGCTTCGCTTGGACACGACCAGCTTCGCCCCTTTTATGCTCCCGCCGTTCCCCGCCCTGCCGCGCTCTATTCGACCTCACTGTCCTCACCCTCTCCTCAGCCCCACCCCACCCCACCCCACCCCACCCCATCTTCCCTCATCCCCTTCACCCTCCCGTCACACACCGCCAGCTCCCAGCTCCGATATTCCTCCCTGTCATGGTCTGCCCCACCCCCGCCTGGCTCCGCCTCACTGTACCTCGCCCCGGTCTTCCGCGGCCTATCCAAACCCCGCCCGAATCGCCAGAGCTGCCAATTCAACTCCCCCCCTCTCCACCCAACTCCCACCACTAAACGTTTAACCTGCGGTCCGCACACGCTCAGCTCCGCCCCTGATCATTTTCTGTCTCTGCCCCACGCCAACGGCTGAGATACCTCAGAGCCACGATTAATTTTTTTTCTGCAGCGAATTTGAAGTTCCGGAGTTGTCGTTTTTGTTGTATTTTTTTTCTCGCGTAGTGTGAAGTACGCTTAAAAAATGGGGGTAGGTCCAATTTTCGTTGATTGATTCATTAGAGATTCCCGACGCGTCAACTGTCATTAGTCATGTAAGTATTGTGCATGTTTTATCACGGAATGTGACGGTGATCTGCCCGCGCTGGATGGCGAAACCCGGCACTGACTTACGTCAGCTTGTAGGGTTTTCTCCAACCAGGTATCTCCCACCAACGTGACTCCGACGCAGCCGGGACATGCTCTAAGCTCCCGACCGGTCTCCCGGCTTGTGTGGTAGTGTAGTGCATGATAGTGTGTAAGTAAGGGGAGAAGACAGGAAAAGGAAGAGAAAGGAAAGGTCGTGAGCGGTCCGTGGCCCGTTTGTTAGGGTACTGCTCTAACGTTCGTCTGGTATTGTTCGGAGAAATCACGGAAATCTGCCTATCAGAGGAAGTGATCGATAGATTTCTTCTCCGGACAGCAGGTGAACGTAACGAGAGGGGGCTGTCATGGGTAAGTAGTCCTCTACCGTCCAACTCAGTCGGTCTGAATGTTCAGAAATTACAAACGTTACGAACAAAACGAGATAGCAGGTGGTGTTGTAGCACAACTATATTAAAAGTGATTCTGTACAATTTTAGTTTGTAAAATACGTGATGGTGTTCGTAAAGTGCTGATCGCATTTACTCGTATAAGCTACTTTCGTCATATTTCACAAAATACAGCCTGTCAGTAAAGCTTCATACGATTTACTATTACGATGATTATACATCACGTGGTTTACGAACAAAATATTTACAAATATGTGTAGTAGAGATTTAGGAATATAACCTTTATGACAAAGAGTGAAGAATGATTTCTTCTCTACTTCATATTACAAAGAAAGCTTATACCTTTTTTAACATCCATGTAGAGCTAAGATGTTCGCTATGGGAGAAGAGAACTGTGAGCTATGGACGTAGAGGAAGAGAACTGTCGCTAAGGGAGAAGAAGGCTTAACCTTCTATCAGTTTTACCTCTATTTTTGTCTTCAATATTTTCTTTTCATCTACTTTATATCTCTTTTACACTTAAGTGAAAATATCAAATTCAGTGTTTATTGTAACTACTATCCTTTCTTCATCGTTTCAGCCACAGAATCCGCCATTTCTTTTATGATTTGTATTTGTGTCTACCTACAAAAAGCTACCGTCTTCGTGATCATTTTCTTCTACGACTGCTGTACCATCCTAATACTTCCGACGTCACTAACAGTGCTCCTTTCCTTTACATTTCCACCACGTCTATTTTCACAGCCGTTCTCACCACTACCTGATTCGTATCTCCTTCATCCCTCTCCCTTATCATCTCTGACGAAGTCCCGACAGCTACAGTGACGATGTTGACATCATTGAAGAGTAAACGGTGACAACTCATCTCGAAGTATATCTCCATCACCACTTTCCATTTACCTTCCTTTGTCTATAAATGCAAATTCCATAGAAGTGAAATATAATGATCCTCAGCCCCGTATCCCCTGAGTTCAAAAACACCCGTTACGAGCATTGCTTGCAACAGCTGGCTGCAGTTGGTTCTGGGTTTATCTGACAGCTGCAACGTAACATATCCTTTGTTAATACCCTTTGACACCCCTTGCATTGCCTTTCGACTTTGTTCTCGTGGTTTGTGTGTGTGGGATGAGCTCTCATTCCTTTCCTTATTATATTACCCCATATATATTATCCATATTATCCTAATTATATTATAGCGGTTAATCAGATAGTAATGTGTTTGTAACTGGAGTATATTTCTTGGAAAGCATAACGAAAATATTGTTTTAGTATTTTACCCTCGAATGATATTGATCAAAAGAAATAGATTGTTTCAATAATTAATAGAAATATGTTGTTTCAATAATTAATAGAAATCTGTACACGTAAGCATTTTCTAGCATAATTTTTAATAATATATGAAGGGTTCATTAAGGTATGACCTTAAGCCATACTCGTGCAGTTTTAAGAAACAGTTCGTTTAATGTTTGGCGAACACATGCAAATCAACAATGTGCCAAAACAATCGGCGAGATATTGTCCTGCCACATGGCTAGAAAATGGAAACCTAGTAATAGAAAATAGGTTTCTTCAGAGACAATCATGGTATGGGCCACTTGAAAAACACGAAACCGTGGCTTATTATTACTTATCGCTCACATACTCACATAATGTTTTCAAATATATTGTTATTGTTTACAATGTTTCTCCGCGTAAAAAACGACAAATGCAATAGAGCAAATAAATAAAAATTGATATTTGATAGTAGACGTAGTTTCGATGGAGGTTATCGGGAGCTTTCAAATACATCGCGTTTTCTAGTAATGCTCCCTGATATATCCTAACGTCATCTTCCTTCACCATTTTAACCACCTTTAGTCACGTCCGATCACGTTTCGATGTGCTATAGTTCCTGCCCACAATGTCGATGGACGTATCCACCGCCCTCATCCCTGCCCATCGCCGTCCTCATCGCCGTCCTCATCGCCGTCCTCATCGCCGTCCTCATCGCCGTCCTCATCGCCGTCCTCATCGCCGTCCTCATCGCCGTCCTCATCGCCGTCCTCATCGCCGTCCTCTCCGCCGTCCTCATCGCTATAATCTCCGCCCCCATTGCCGCTCTCATCTATATTTACAACATCCATCGCCGCCATCATCATTCTCCCTGTCGTTACCCGCAGACATCGCTGCGCTCTAGAGCTGTCCTCGTCGCATTCTCCTCTCCTTTCTCCGTTGCTCGCACGCGCTCGCGGTCCAATGTTTGCTGTAGCAATTACGCAGATGAAATGCCACTCCCCCCTTCTGCCGCGCCCGCTAACACGCCCTCAATGCATGGCGGGTCTGCAGCCAATGCGTGGCTAGTTGGTTGTGACGGGATATAGTCTCGCTCTAGTCTGTCGAAACTGAAGTTACAGATCTCGGGAATGAAGAGAATCTTCAAAAAATGTGAATCGCAAGGTGAGCTCGAATACACCAATTGTAGGAAGATAATTCGCATTCAAATAAGAATTGAGGTGAAGTGATACCGCTCTCTCATGGATAAAGTATTTATTGATTGACTGGTTAAATAAGTTACTAAAATTTAGAATGATGATGTTCAGTTGGGGTAAAGTGCAACATAACGAAATAGAGTTCTTACGATAGTGTTGTAATAATCCACGGCCCATTATTAACAAGAAAATGAGTGTTAATTGCAAGTAACATTGGAACTAATCAAAATCTTAACAACTCTTAATATCAGTATGTATTTTCCGCGGGTTGAATAGCCGGCTTTAATCAAAACGCATGTAAATCATTAAAAAGTTTGCAAAGTGGATCATTGTAATAACGTACTACCATATTCGTATCGTAATACTTTGTTACAATGATCAGTTTCGTAATGAAAAATCAACTCAAGGTAATGAACTCCTTTAGCCAATGCAACTAACAAGCATCCTCATATTTTAATAAGATGTGTTACGATACTGAATGTCGTTAATAACTATTGAAAACAACCAAGAAAATTTCATCATGGGCGTTACTTTAAATTCTTAGTAATGTGTCCTTAAAAAGTGTGTTGAATCTCTTACGATACTGAATGTCGTTAATAACTATTAAAACCAACCAAGAAAACTTCATCATGGGCGTTACTTTAAATTCTTAGTAATGTGTCCTTAAAAAGTGTGTTGAATCTCTTACGATACTGAATGTCGTTAATAACTATTAAAACCAACCAAGAAAACTTCATCATGGGCGTTACTTTAAATTCTTAGTAATGTGTCCTTAAAAAGTGTGTTGAATCTCTTACGATACTGAATGTCGTTAATAACTATTAAAACCAACCAAGAAAACTTCATCATTGGCGTTACTTTAAATTCTTAGTAATGTGTCCTTAAAAAGTGTGTTGAATCTCTTACGATACTGAATGTCGTTAATAACTATTAAAAACAACCAAGAAAACTTCATCATGGGCGTTACTTTAAATTCTTAGTAATGTGTCCTTAAAAAGTGTGTTGAATCTCTTACGATACTGAATGTCGTTAATAACTATTAAAACCAACCAAGAAAACTTCATCATGGGCGTTACTTTAAATTCTTAGTAATGTGTCCTTAAAAAGTGTGTTGAATCTCTTACGATACTGAATGTCGTTAATAACTATTAAAACCAACCAAGAAAACTTCATCATTGGCGTTACTTTAAATTCTTAGTAATGTGTCCTTAAAAAGTGTGTTGAATCTCTTACGATACTGAATGTCGTTAATAACTATTAAAACCAACCAAGAAAACTTCATCATGGGCGTTACTTTAAATTCTTAGTAATGTGTCCTTAAAAAGTGTGTTGAATCTCTTACGATACTGAATGTCGTTAATAACTATTAAAACCAACCAAGAAAACTTCATCATGGGCGTTACTTTAAATTCTTAGTAATGTGTCCTTAAAAAGTGTGTTGAATCTCTTACGATACTGAATGTCGTTAATAACTATTAAAACCAACCAAGAAAACTTCATCATGGGCGTTACTTTAAATTCTTAGGAATGTGTCCTTAAAAAGTGTGTTGAATCTCTCGTGCAGACGCAAATGTGCGTAAGACTGGCAGCTTAAAGGGTACGCCTCGCCGTTGCCTGACGTGCCGGGTTCCGCTGCCGGCGATATGAAAAGCTCTCTTCTACCAGCGCCCGTGCATCAAGGGCTGTTGCCACCGCCAGCGGACGCCGAGGCAGCGGTGGCTTTGGGTGTCACTTGGCCTTTGCAACGTGCCTGGCTCGCCCGCCGCACCGTCTCCCGCTGGACACGGCCGAAAGTAGGAAGACTACGTCCGTTGGAGGTTGAGGTTGTTATTCAACAATCGAGAAAGAGGTGTTGGACGTAAACGAGTTAGAAACTATGCCCAATAAACAATGATTGTAACAAAAATATATCTTTAGACAGACACTATGAAATGATTTACTGAAAATGAGGCTGGACAGCCAAATGACCTGGACAGCCAAGATCATTTACTATGAAATGAGGTTACTTTTAGGGTATGTACCACGTGCTAAAAGTTTCAATTTTTAGCACTAGTGCTAAAAGTGATACGATGCTCAAATATTCAGATAAAACTCTGAAAGCAACAAAGAAAACAAAATACCTTCGTGTGTTGTGGGAATTCTGATTCGGTTGAGGTTCGTATGCGAAGAAATAAGGTCGTCTTCGCCAACATAGTATTTTTATTCAGATAGCCGGCTTTCGACGGCTTTGCTGGCATCATCAGACTACAATGTACAGAAAAAATATGAACAAATTACAAATAAAATACAAAATAAAATAGAAAATTAATATTATAGAGGATTAATATAGATAATAGCAGTTCAAATTAAAAATTATAAAATACCAATAAAGAGACACATTATGCGATTGCAAAAGATACGGAACAAAAAGCAGATAAAATTGCAAAAAATGAAATGCGTCTATCATCCATATTAATT
>BLKR01013565.1:0-10540 GCA_011170035.1 Teleogryllus occipitalis | reverse complement strand
TGGAGGGATGGACGGAGGGATGGACGGTGGGACGGACGGAGGGACGGACGGTGGGACGGACGGAGGGACGGACGGAGGGACGGACGGAGGGACGGACGGAGGGACGGACGGAGGGACGGACGGAGGGACGGACGGAGGGACGGACGGAGGGACGGACGGAGGGACGGACGGACGGTCGGACCGGTCGGACGGTCGGACCGGTCGGGCGGTCGGACGGTCGGACGGTCGGACGGTCGGACGGTCGGACGGTCGGACGGTCGGACGGTCGGACGGTCGGACGGTCGGTCGGAGAGACGGACGACTGGACAGACGGACAGAGGTTTAAAAACCTTTTTGTTTCGGTATCAGAGGATCCCAAAACATGTATTTCCCTTGAAATCTCGAAATCGATTTTCCGTTCATTACATACTCGTAGTTTTTTCTATTCTGCGTATATTACTCCGCATATAAGTACGTATTCGACAAAGTAAAAATAATTTTTCTATATTTATTGGTTTAGAAGTTATAACTCTTCAAACATATTCCAAAACCCTCCTACCTGTGGTGGAAAAAAGTTGAGCAGAGGCTACGACCTGAATGGGTTAAACTTTTCGTCGGACAATGAACGGTTAAGAATTGGACATGTCCTATATTCGTTGAAATGAGAATTTTCGAAAATTAAAGGTTTTTTTTCGACGTCATCCTACAACTACAATATTGAAGTCAGAGATCATTCCTTAATAAAATCTGATTTTCGAAAACGATTTTTAAGCAAAATTATGCTGGATTTTTTGAGAATATGAGTAATGTTGATGAAACTTTGTATGAAAACAATTTTTAGTAAAAGTATGTTTTTTTTAACTAGATTGAAAATTTGTCTTTGAATTTTTCTCTAATTGTGTAAAGTACGTTTATAAAAATAACGTAGATGTCTTTTTCGATCAAACTATGAATTTTAGAAAATTGCAAAAGTTATAAATAATGCGAGAAATATGCGGTGTTGTAGTTCTTTCTCTCCTTTCGCTCCGAACCCGCGGCCCCCGCACCTCCTTTGCGGGTTCTAATTTACTACATTGAATGAAAAACAACCACAGATTTTGCGGAAACATTTTGGCTCTCCCCTGTTCTTTTTCTGTCTCTCAAATGTTTTCGTGAAAAATTTGGACCGATTCACTTCAATATTAGTAATATTACCGCTCCAAATCTAATATTCCCGTAAACATCTTTATCCTAACGGTATTCCATTAATTTCGTCGTCCAACAATGAAATTCTCGGAATATTTTCTGAAAATGCCATGACGCAGCATTGTATGACAATGCCGCGTGAAAAATTATATTAAATAACTGCTGATAAATAAAAATATTACCAATTAGCTCAATGAATTACTAATTAAATAACTCCTCCTTAATTTCCTCCTTTCAAAAATTTTCGAAATTACGCTCAACTACTCATAGTTAAAAAAATAGAACATAACCTATTTTGAAAAACTTGTTTTTGAGAACGAATTCCAGTGCTCAAATAATCTCTATCATCAATATTTTACTTTTTCTTTGTTATTTTTTTTTTTTTGTTTTTGCTTGCAATTTTCGAAAATCTGAGATTTCAACGAAACTACCACCAGCATCACTTTCTTTATCATAATCTTCTACATACGAGGAAAACGTAAAATTAAAGCAGTTAATTAATTAAAACGTAAAACGTAATCTCCTACATACGAGGAAAACGTAAATTTAGAGAACGTTTTGAGAAAATAAATTTAAAAAAATTAAAAATTACACAAAAACTACAAATTTTCGAAAAATTGAATACGACTTTGTTTCAAGATCTGTTTTGATGAACATATTGTATTAAGGAAAAAATTATATCTTCATTATTGTAGCTGTACGAAGGCGACAAAAAATGTAACATTTTCATTGTTTGTTCGAAACTGCATTTAAATGAGATTCACAATTCCGCAATCTGATCGACGCTAAGGCCTTTCGTTTTCGAGATATGTAATTGTTTTTAACAAATTATCATATCATGACAACATGGATAAGAGCCAAAATTTATTGCTTATTTATCCTTGGAAATAGATTTTATTACATGGGAGGGTTGTTGTTGTTGTTGTTGTTGTTTTTTATTCAAGTAGTATATGACTTAGTGTAGGGATCACAGAATTTTGAAAATGTGCACACAATTCATTTTTCCCCATAGCACGTCATACGCAGTTTGAACTGTTTTTTGACGTAAAATAAATAAATAAATAAAAACAAAACTTTCATATTTCGGGTGTCCATTCTTTCGCATTTCCTACACAAGACTACCCTTCACGCCGTTTTGCAATTTCACACGCCTAGTTTCTCCGCTATATATGCTTGAAGTTCGTAAGGGGGGCGGAGGTGGTATAGAAATGGTCACTTGTTAGATATCGCTGTTTTTCAACTTTTTTAACTTTCCTTCTTATTGCAAATATAACAGTGAAACTCTAGTTACTACATTTGAGTTGGTTTACGTATGCAGTTAAGTAAATTTCAATCAAGGTGCAAATTCGCAATTTAAATATAGTTTGTTTTTGAAAGTGAGTTATCTCAAATTCCTAAATTTCCCAGCATTCAATAGCACTCTTTTTCTATTCAACCCTGACACTACAATGCTATTTGGAACTTCCTTCAGTATGTACGTCGGTTGTGTGAGATTATTACTTATCGAGTCAAAATCATAGAAACTTGAGCTCTTAGAAATGTTTCCCAAATACGTAAAAGCCAAGAAGTTCACCTTATGGAAAAACAGAAAATCTCTGAGCGTATGAAGGAATCTGTCATGTCAACTAAGACACTATTTTTAATGGTCATAATATCCACAATGCTGTTAATTTATTGTGTTCTTTCCAATGCTCTCCGGGACTCCGGAAAGCAAACTTTAACACAATCCTCGAAAATAGCAGTAAGGACTGTTAGAATGAGTAAGTTTACACCACCTCCTAATCGTTTGCAAAACATCATAACAGGTTAGTATTATTGGCATTGGAATTGCCATGAAAATGAGACGGTACGCTTAATGAATGTACGCCATGAGAATTCAGACGGTACCCTTCAAATGAGAGAAAGCGGAAAAACACATTGAAAAATTTTCATTTTTCATTCAAAATCAACACTAATTCGTTGTTATTGGATTTTTTCGAGTTCCTTGTTATTTACTAAAACCATAGTACCATAAACACTTGTCACATGGGGAGGCTGCACAGTGTTCATTCAATTTTTGCGCGCATTGGAAATTAGTAACATAGCTGTTTTATGAAGAAAGTTTATTATAGAAAATACTCTGCATGACAGAATCCTGTCCCTAAATTACGCGCAACATCCTGAGATGAGGATGTCTGCTTGAAGTCGTGGAGGCAACCGCAGAACAAGAGTCTGGAGGCAACGGATTGCGGAGGGAGCAGGGCGAGGCAGGAGTGCCGTCTCTCTCATCAGGGCAACGGCTGCGCAGCGCTGGGCGTGGGCGGGGGAGGGCGAGGGCGAGGGGCGAGAGGGCGAGAGGGCGAGAGGGCGAGAGGGCGAGAGGGCGAGAGGGCGAGAGGGCGAGAGGGCGAGAGGGCGAGAGGGCGAGAGGGCGAGAGGGCGAGAGGGCGAGAGGGCGAGAGGGCGAGAGGGCGAGAGGGCGAGAGGGCGAGAGGGCGAGAGGGCGAGAGGGCGAGAGGGCGAGAGGGCGAGAGGGCGAGAGGGCGAGAGGGCGAGAGGGCGAGAGGGCGAGAGGGCGAGAGGGCGAGAGGGCGAGAGGGCGAGAGGGCGAGGGGGCGAGGGGGCGAGAGGGTGAGAGGGCGAGAGGGCGAGAGGGCGAGAGGGCGAGAGGGCGAGAAGGCGAGAGGGCGTGAGGGCGAAGGGGAGGGGAGGGCGGCAGCCGAGACAGCAGCACCGCGAAGGGCGGACACTGGCAGGCGGAGGGCGGCGGGGGGTGGCGGAGTGGCTGCGGAGGGCGGCGGAGGGCGGTGGAGGGGCGGTGGAGGGCGGCGGAGGGCGTGCGCGTGGCAGGTGAATGCCAAACCGCGTCCTCCCTCCCTCCCTCCCTCCTTCCCCGCACACTTCACACCCGAGTTCACTTCGCGCGCCGGAAATTGCAGCACAAGTTGCTCGGCTGGGCCGCCCGTCGGAGCGCCCCCTGCCCCGCCCCCGCCCCCGCCCGCCACTCAGGTAATCCAAACTCTAAATGAGAGCGGCAGCCTCCATTTGCATACACAATACCGCTTCAACTCGGCCCAGTTTCCCCGTCCGGCCGCAGGCCATTCGTCCTCATCCTCGCCTCTCTCCGCGCCGGATGTCAACGCTCCCTCGCCTTGCGCTATCCTCACCTCGCCGCCCCCGCAACGCCCCACACGCTGCGTTCCTCTTCGTGTTTTTGATAGCACGTCGTTCCTTCATATTCCCACTCTCACCTCTGGAACCACATCGCCTCTCTGCCTGCCCGCAAATATCACATTACCCGTTTGTATCTAACTCTTGTTACCCGGTTTTCCCCTCATCGAATCGGACACCTTCGCTGGTGAGTTGGCCGTAATCGCGCCGCGCCGCGCCCTATCCCTGAGCGACCGCCTCTCCTGTTCCCTGAGCGACGCAGAGCTCCCTTAATCATCATTTCACTTTCATATTTTTGGATTCATGAGGGATGAAAAAATGCGCCGGCTCATTGATTGATATTTCAGGGCATGTCATCTAGTGTGTATATGGTCATTAGTCCGTTAAAGAATTAAATGTTGTATCGATGTTCGTCCCACACTGGATGGCGAGATCCGGCGCCGACGTACACGCCGTCTTGCGGAACACCACCTAAGAGTGCGCGGAGGGCGGCGGACGCTCCTTTCCGGCGCAGCACGGCCCGCCGACACATGACATCATTCAGCATCATGATAGCGCCGAGTTATCAAAAGTTGGCGGACACAACGAACGCTTGCTGAAACTGTCAGGAAGAAACTGTAAGCTCCCGACTGGTCTCCCGATATGAACGATAGTGTAAGTGATGCATGGGTGCATGTACGGGGTGCATGTGTGAATGTCTGTAAGGGGAGTGAAATAAGACAAGAAGGAAAGATCGCCCGTGGTTCTTGGCTCGTTTGATAGGGACCTGCTCCGACAATTGTCTGCTCTGATGGGAGAATACACGGAAAACTACCGATCAAAGCAGCCGTTAGTTAGAATTCTCCTCCAGACTGGGCCTGAATTCGACCTACCGATGTGGGTAATGTCCAAAATCTTCCACCGTTAGTACTCGAACTCTTGGAGCATCTGATTAGAAACCTGCAGAGATAACAGAAATCCAGGGTTTGGGCAAAGTCAGCCTGTTCCAGTGTTGAAAAAAAATTAATGAAGATTCAACGAAATTTGTGATTAGTCTCTTTGAGAGTTTAGAAATATGTTGAACACTGTGCGAATTATTCGCATGGAGACTACTACCGCATATTCTCAAATTATTGAGTCAACTGCCCAAACGCAAGCCGTCAGGTACTCGCAGGTCCTTCCCGCCATCGCGTGTCGCTCCTCGCGGCGATTGCGCAAACTACGCTCATGGAAACCTTAGCTGCGAGTGCATAGTTGGGGTCTGGCGCACATACTGTGAATCAGAAAGAAACCTTCAAGTTTGTCAGTAAAAAATAGAATTCCATTTAACAACATAAGTGTTTTACATCACCGTTTCCTTCCAGTGATGTCACGTTGCTGTAAGACATCGTGCCGCAACGCGCAAATGGAAAGTGTCGGACAGTCAGGCGTAAGAGAATTCCTCTGTGCGCAGCACTTCTTGCGAGCGCTCAAGGCGGTCTTCAGGGCTCAGTACGAGGAGCCCGATCAACTAAAATGAGTCATATTCTTTCCGTGAACGGGCGTATTGTTTAGTATCTATCTACATCTTCAGCGGATTCGATGGTATAACGGTTAGCGTACCGGACTGTTGTACCCAAGTTGGCGACCCAAGTTGGGTACCCAAGTTCAAACCCGATCGAAGACGTGGATTTTTAAGGGCGAAAAAATTCTTCTTACGCCTTCCTTCGGAGGGGAAGTAAAGCGGACCGTCCCATGTAGTAGATTTACTGCATGTAAAAGATCCTCAAGCCTAAAAGAAGCTTCTGAGCTAAATTCAAGTCGCCTGTTTCGTTGCCCAACAATACCTTCTTTCTCCGCTATGTGGTGAAAGGAACGTAGCGAAATTTTCGTAGTCAGACGGAAGAGCGGGCCTGATGGCCCGAGTCTCGCCACGTAAAATAAGGCATTAACTAACAAAATCTATACTGGAAGGCAGGTTAACGGGGCTTGGTCATAAGTAAACACGAACTATAAGTTAGTTGTTTGGCGTATACCATATGCCGTATTATATGACTACTACCATATTCATCATGGCGTGTGTTGGTGTGGTGAGGAGGATTGTGTGTCTCTCACTCCCCGAGAGGTGCCTGAAATGGAGGAGCATTCATCACATGTTTTAATTATGTTTTCATGTTTTGGTTGCAAGCCCTGAGGAAGGAAATACTTTTTCCGAAACGTCGGCAAACAACTAACTTATAGTTCGTGTTTACTTGTGACCAAGCCACGTTAACCTGCCTTCCAATATTTCATCAATTGGTCGTTAAGAATTCTTCATGTTACATCTTTACTAATATCAACAGAGACCGGCGCGATAATTTATTCATTGATTTTTTCGTGTTTCCGGGCGCGTCAACGGCTTCGGTCATTAGTCCCGTTAGTGTAGTGCATGTTTTTTCTCGGGAGATGGCGGTGATCTTCCCCCGCTGGATGGCGAGATCCGGCGCCGACCTACCGTCGGCTAGTGGGGTTTCCCCCTAACCAGGACTCTCCCACCAGCAGGGCACCGCCCCAGCCGGGACAAGCTCTAAGCTCCCGACCGGTCTTCCGGAATATGTAGTAGTGTAGTGCATGTTAGTGTGCGAGGATAGGGCAAGGAAGAGGAAGGACATATCGCGCGCGGTCCGTGGCCCGTTTGGTAGGGTACTGCTCCGGCATTCGCCTCGTGTTGATCGGAGAAACCACGTAAAACTACCGATCAGTGCAGCCGGCCGCTATAATTCTCCTCCAGACAGCGACTGAATTCAACCTAGCTGAAAAGCTAGTGTCGAAAATCGTGCCACCGTCAGGACTCGAACCTAGGACCACCCGGTCAGAGGCGCTGCAATGATATCAGTTGATGCACTGAAATACCGCTCCCGGTCCGGGGTGATAATCTCTGAATATACTGAACCGATATCGATGAAACTTTTGTGCTAGCTTCCTTTGAAGTTTAGGAGTACTACAGTACATGAGTTACAACTATAAGTCTTAATATTATATACAAAATAATTACTTTTGTGGACTTTTTTCCTTTAGCATTACATCACAGATTCAAGAGTGCATCAATCCATAGTGCAATAATTTACCTGCATGCCACCAGGGAATGACGGCTGAGATCTACGATTGAATTCTTCAATGCAAAGAATTTATAGGATAAGAGGGGACAACTTGCTTAACTTACATTAAATTGTCTTATTGCAAATGGTCTTATTTAAGAATGATTCTGAGAGCTTTCCTTTACTCTATTTATAAATGTAACTTGGAGATTGATTTTAATTTCGTGTAGGCGTGAATGTCTTAAATGTGAAATAAATATTAATTTATTGAAAAAAAGTAATAATGCTGATGGGTGTGCTTGATATTGTCGTAAAAATGTGTGACTGCACTAATGTGGTCTGTATGAAATAGTTATTGATTCGTTTGTAAATTAAGCATGTTTATTACGTTTATGCACGAGCGAAACTAAAACATGTTATGAATGGTTGACATGTTTTGCTGAAGCAGATGGATGAGTTTGTGGATCGAATTAATTTATTATTGTGTAGAGGTAAAGGAATGATTATTTGGGCGGTGGAAGAATGATTATTATACTTAGTAAGAGTAAGATCGACAGAATAATTATAATGGAAGTGAAAGAGTAATCCGAAGCGGGTATTTGGAGGAAGTGAAGGTGTATCGACACTGTATTGAAGATCATTGAAAAAAGAACCAAAGAGGTTATTTTATATGAACGAAAAACACTTGTCAAGCCGGAATTCACTTGATATCAATTTGTAGTGATATTATAATTGTCTAAGTAATTAAGCACTTTCCTATCATCCATTATTTATCAAGGCCCCTAAAACACTTGCTCAAATCCAATTAAAAGCACTTTAATTATATTTAAGCCGACCTGGATGGCCGAGGTGGCTAAGAGCGAGTACCGACTCAGCGCTTCGGTCCGAAGGGTCGCGTGTTCGAGTCCCGCCTTGGGTATGGCTGTTTGTCCCTTGACTTTGTGTGTGTTGTCGAGGAGGGCCTCGCGTTCTGCTGACCCCAGATCAGAGGAGCCCGCAAGAGTGTTTGTCTAGTGCAGAGGTGCACAAGCGCCCCATTTCAGCCCCTTCGTGGGACGCTGGCAAGCCCGCGCCCCACGCCCCACGGCGCCCCACGAGAACCAGGAAAGTTGGCATAATCCCCGACTTCCCGTCACTACCCGAGCTGTCCCTTCACTTTTCTACTCTTAAGATTTTTCATTCATAAATAGTCAGTCGCAAGGTTGAACTGAGGGTGTGCAAATCATGGCAGGTCCCGAACGAAATCGAGTAGTTGCGAATCGTCGGTTCAATGCTAACTGGGAGCACGAATTTTTATTCACGGAGAGAAATGGAGCAGCAACGTGTCTCGTATGTCAGAAGATAGTGTCGGAGAAAAAAGTAACAGCTGTACGACGACACTACAATACCCATGAGGAATACCACAACACGTCAGGCAATGACCGAGAGAATTTGATAGAAGAACTTCGTGAAGCACTAAAAGTAAGTAAGCTTTATTCTTCTTGCAATTTCTGATGCCTGTATACATTTTAAATTAAATTAATATCAAAAAAATTATTTATTTATAAATTATTTTTAAAATTAAATTTTAAATAACACGTAAAATATATTTATTTTTTAATTTTTTTCCTGTGTCATTGTTCTTTACGTTGCCAATAGTGTGCATGAGAATCGTTGTGTGAATAATAATTTTAGCTAGCTGACAGTCATTTCATATCTTTTTCAGCGAAATAAAGCAAACGAAGACAGTGATGCAGCTCTAAGAGCCAGTTACGCCGTAGCAGTGAACGTAGCAAAGGCTTCAAAACCATTTCGGGAAGGAGAATTTATTAAACAGTGCCTCATTGACGTTACTAACATTTTGTGTCCTGATGTGGTAAGCACACTCAACACTGTTTGCTTGTCACGTACCACAATCGCAAGAAGAATTGATGACATGGCTACAGATTTGAAACATCAATTGAAGGATCGGATAAATGATTTTATTGTATTTTCTTTGGCACTGGACGAAAGTACTGACATTCAGGACATTGCGCAACTAGCAATTTTTATTAGGGGTGTTAGTGATAACCTTGCCATCACAGAAGAATTATTATCATTAATTCCCCTCCGAGGTACAGCGAAAGGTGAAGACATTTTTTCTGCCGTTGTGTCTTGTATGGAAGAATTTAACCTTCCTCTGGATAAATTAACAAGTGTGACGACGGATGGTGCTCCGGCGATGACAGGGAAACGTCAGGGATTTGCTGGTCGCGTCACTGAAAAGTTAACTGCGATGGGTTGTAGTCCTGTACCGTTCATCCATTGTATTTTGCATTTGGAATCACTCTGTGCCAAAACATTAAATTTAGGGAATGTAATGAATGTTGTTGTGAAATGTGTGAATTTTATAAGAAGTCGCAGTCTAAACCACCGGCAATTTTCCGAACTTCTGGAAGCTTGTGACGCTTCATTCAAGGACTTGCCGTATCACTCTGAGGTCCGATGGCTGAGTCGGGGAAAAGTCCTAAAAGTAGTATTTGAACTACGAAATGAAATATCAATGTTCTTGAAAGAGAAAAATAACCATGTGCCTGAGTTGAACGATACAAACTGGGTGTGCGATTTAGCTTTCATGAGTGATATTTTTTCTCACTTAAATAATTTGAATATCCAACTGCAAGGAAGGAATGAACTAATTACAAACCTGTTTGATCGTATCGAAGCGTTCCTCAGAAAATTACAGTTATGGAGTTTTCAATTAAAACAAAAAGATTGTAAACATTTTCCTGCTGTAAATTCTCTCGAATGCAGATGTACTCAGAGGAAATTGAAAAATTAAGGGAAGAATTCGTGCAACGATTTGCAGATTTCACTGCTCTTAGAAGTGATTTCCGACTTTTTACAGCGCCCTTCTCTGTACCTATTGAAGAAGTGTCGGATGAACTTCAAATGGAATGTATTGATCTTCAATGCGATTCAACTATGAGAGACGTGTTCGATAGAAAAAGTAAGGAAGAATTTTATGCTGGAATCAGTAAGGACATGTATCCAAAAATTCGTGCCGCAGCTGCACGGGTACTATCAATGTTCGGCTCAACTTATATTTGTGAGCAGTTTTTCTCTTGCATGAACTTACAAAAAACCAAATTCAGAGGCCGAATGACACTGTCACATCTGCAGTCGACACTGCGAGTGGCAGTGACACAAACACTCTCGCCAAATATTGATTC
>BLKR01013564.1:0-10542 GCA_011170035.1 Teleogryllus occipitalis | reverse complement strand
AGAAATATAAAAAGAAATAAATGATTAAATAATGCATGTACTGTGTGTATATGTACGTTTAACAGACTGATTAATTCCCCACATATCATTACAATGCTCTTCTGGCAACAGTAGTCGCGAATACGGAAAGTTTCCGAAAACTCTCAAACTTGAATGCATACTCTTAGAGGATAGCACAGTGAGGCCAGATTTTCCTGTGGTCTTCTCTGACGGCTTGCCTAGGGAGATAATGCTTTCTCTACACAACTTTCTCTACACAACTCTACACTACAGGTCAATCCATTTTAAGTGGTCCAGCAGTGATAGCTCGACCATATCGAAAAAAATTCAAATTTTATGCATAAATTTCCTTATGTTTTGGCTGTTCAAAAACATCTTTGATTTATTTTTATTGTATGTGGTTTACAAATGGCGGCCATTTCTGTTTTACGCCGTGCGCCATTTTTCGCGTTTGTAGAGGTTTACTTTTTTCAAAATTATTCAGCTCTGGGCTGTTTTAGCATTCTAGAATAAAAGGCATTGGATTCAGTATACTCTGGTCTACAAACGGAAATATTATTTACCTACCTTCCATATTTTTATTTGAGAAATATTTGCAACTAAATCTATGGATCGCAAATGAACCAAGTTGGATTTTCAGTGAGTAATTTCTCAAAGAAGGAATATAATCTCAGTCATCATTTTGTCTGTGCTTTTACACATAACAGTTTGGTTACTTTTTGTGAAGTATCATTGAAAAGTAACGTACCCCTTGACAATTACTCCCTCTTAAAAACTGGAATTTTCGATTTTTTTCCAAATTTTCAACTGTAATATCTCTGTTGGGGGACGAGATAAAAATATAAAAACAGCACATATAGTAGATTGCTATGATACCAAACGTCAGTAAAAATTTCAACTTTTGGATTTAACTCAAAGTCTTTTTTAAAAAATTGTAAACTTTCGCAAAAAAAACCACTTTATTTCTACATAGAGGATATGGTGTAGACACAACAGCGTGCAACTCGAGCACCGCGTTGCAGACCGTTGCAAGGTGCTTAGCGTAAATTAAACAAGCAAGAACCGGAATACCTTCCACGCATTTCTCCTACGTCTGTTGCGTTCATTCAACTCATAATATCGCAAGCTCCTATGACGATATGGTGGTGATGTGGACTGGCGGTATGTCTCTTTCAAAACCCTTTGTGTTTGTGACTTTATTATTATAAATGCGCGTTACTGCTAGGTAATACTTCCATTCTCTCTGGACACCCATTTTAAATGAAAAGCAAAGGAATTCTTTACGTTTACTAAGAGCAAGCGTATCACAAAGCTACCGATACGGTAGTAATGCTAAAACCCTTTTCCTCCAACCCCTTTCGTGGCTTCACGGAACCGCTGCTTAGGTGTTTGGGCCTCCAGTCTATCCATAAAGATATTTCGCCCGCTCATTCCACCAACTTAGATTTAACAATCCTTGCGCGGCAACAACGGGGAACACTTTATCTGACAAATATTATTATTATTATTATTATTATTATTATTATTATTATTATTATTATTATTATTATTATTATTATTATTATAAGCCCGTACATCCCTTTGTAGGGCAAAGGCCTCCTGCTTAGGGCAGGGAGGTTTCACATCACTTGAACGTATCTTCAGGTAACGGTGATTGGTAGTCTATTAAGCTAACAAGAAAATTTTAGTTGATGTTTTCCACTGTTCACGGCCCTTCGCCACTTTAGTCCACTCTACACCTACTGCCTTCTTCAAGTAGTCACTCCATCTAATTTCCTGCCGGTCGTGTCTCCAACACACTCGCGGGTTCCATACTGTTGCAGCATGGGTCCATCTTTGGTGCTCGAGTCTCATCAACTGTCCACTCCATTTCCATTTAATATCTGACCAATACCTGGGTCCATTCTCCCTTCCGAAATACTCCGTTCTTTTCTTTAAATGATTGTAGAATGAGCATGTCGTATTATTCTTTTCAAACGTGCTATTATACTTGCAAGACTTATTATTATGTCTCTGTCTGTTAGTTCAGCAGTAGAAGCTTTGAAGCAAGCACAGAAATATCTTCCGTAGCTATTCGCTTTAGTGAACTGTAGGTTTTTCCCCTGTTTATTATTCTGTCTCCCGGTGCTTCGTGCAACACTCACGTATTTAGATAGATAGAAAATTTATTCTACAATTGGGCAAATGATGCCCGGTGGCAGAATGCAAAATTACAATTACAAATAAAATAATATATAAAAAATAAATATAAACAAACAAATTGACTGTCATTTCCTATATATGCAGATGGCATTTACAATCCTATACTAAACATTAAAATGCATACACACTACCATATAAATGAATAAACTTACATATTACACAAATATACATACATACAAACATATACGCGTATATATATAGAGAGACGAAGGAACCCTCACCTACACACCAATCAGAATTTATTCAGTCATATTCAGAAGAAATGAAATCACTTCACTTCACTTCACTTCACTTCACATAAATTTATCTAAATATTAATTGTTCAATACTTTTTCTGTAGACTACGCATAATCGCACCTTTCACTTCACTTCACTTCACTTCACTTCACTTCACTTCACTATACGTTTTCACCCTACTGACTAATTTCCTATATTTTTTTTCTAAACCCTCGCGCTGAGCAAGGAAAGGGCTCAAAAACTGTCGCAGGCAAATCGTTCCAATCTACTATAGTTCTGTTTACGAAGGAGAATTTCCCTACGTCCGTCCTTCTTTTTTGGTGATGGAATTGTCGAGCGACATTTCGATTACGCACCGCGTTGCAGACCGTTGCAAGGTGATTGGCGTGTGCATTTAAAGTACTCTTTAATAGTAGGTCCATAGCTGAATCTGATCCTTCAGCATTTTATGAAATAAATATTAATGTCCATTCCGTGCAAAGGTGGCATGCTTTTATTTGCTTACGTGCCTCATAATATCTATAGCTCACCAGTTCAGTGTTGAACAAGGAAGGAGTTGGAAAAAACAAAAGATCTTTGATTGGTGCATGAACAATTAGGAATGAGGTAAAAAAAACTAGCCAAACCCGTGTAAAAATTCTGCACATTGAAAATAATTGTTTGAAATATTGTCTTTTAAATATAACACAAAGGCAAGGTAGCGTAATTGTTTATTTACAGAATGATCGACAGTTGAAACAATCTTATACCAAACAATTGATGATATGTACGTTCAAACATTCATTAATGCGAGCAATTTGAAATAACGCATTGAACTGGTTATGGGTGGCTACACACTGGTGAGGTATTCGTGCGTGGCAATGCGGACAAATAAAGCACGCGAAATTACGAACAGTTATTATTTCTCGTTGCTGCCGTCCATAGCGCCACCATTGTCGTTTATAGCAAGAGCCTTTCACGAGATTCTATTCGTTTCAGAACAAGATTCACTTACAAAGGTTAAAGTCACGAGGGCCTTTAGACCTTGCGTAAATATAAAACTTCCTTGAGTCTTCTTGTACCTAGGGCTACGATTGAGAAATGGGCTTGCGTTGCAACTACCTGTACCAAGGGTTGCGATTGAGAAGTGCGCTTGCGTTGCAAATACCGGTACCCAGGGCTGCGATTGAGAACTGCTTTTGTGTTGCAGCTACCTGTACCTAGGGCTGCGATTGAGAAATGATTTTGTGTTGCAGCCACCTGTACCTAGGGTTGTGATTGAGAAGTGCGTTTGTGTTGCAGATACCTGTACCCAGGGCTGCGATTGAGAAGTGCTTTTGTGTTGCAGCTACCTGTACCTAGGGCTGCGATTGAGAAATGCTTTTGTGTTGCAGCCACCTGTACCTGGGGTTGTGATTGAGAAGTGCGTTTGCGTTGCAGATATCTGTACCCAGGGCTGCGATTGAGAAATGGCTTGTGTTGCAGCTACCTGTAACTAGGGCTGCGATTGAGAAGTGCTTTCGTGTTGCAGCTACCTGTACCTAGGGCTGCGATTGAGAAATGGCTTGTGTTGCAGCTACCTGTAACTAGGGCTGCGATTGAGAAGTGCTTTCGTGTTGCAGCTACCTGTACCTAGGGCTGCGATTGAGAAATGCTTTTGTGTTGCAGCCACCTGTACCTAGGGTTGTGATTGAGAAGTGCGTTTGTGTTGCAGATACCTGTACCCAGGGCTGCGATTGAGAAGTGCTTTTGTGTTGCAGCTACCTGTACCTAGGGCTGCAATTGAGAAATGCTTTTGTGTTGCAGCCACCTGTACCTGGGGTTGTGATTGAGAAGTGCGTTTGCGTTGCAGATACCTGTACCCAGGGCTGCGATTGAGAAATGGCTTGTGTTGCAGCTACCTGTAACTAGGGCTGCGATTGAGAAGTGCTTTCGTGTTGCAGCTACCTGTACCTAGGGCTGCGATTGAGAAATGGCTTGTGTTGCAGCTACCTGTACCTAAGGCTGCGATTGAGAAGTGCTTTCGTGTTGCAGCTACCTGTACCTAGGGCTACGATTGAGAAATGGGCTTGCGTTGCAACTACCTGTACCAAGGGTTGCGATTGAGAAGTGTGCTTGCGTTGCAAATACCGGTACCCAGGGCTGCGATTGAGAACTGCTTTTGTGTTGCAGCTACCTGTACCTAGGGCTGCGATTGAGAAATGATTTTGTGTTGCAGCCACCTGTACCTAGGGTTGTGATTGAGAAGTGCGTTTGTGTTGCAGATACCTGTACCCAGGGCTGCGATTGAGAAGTGCTTTTGTGTTGCAGCTACCTGTACCTAGGGCTGCAATTGAGAAATGCTTTTGTGTTGCAGCCACCTGTACCTGGGGTTGTGATTGAGAAGTGCGTTTGCGTTGCAGATACCTGTACCCAGGGCTGCGATTGAGAAATGGCTTGTGTTGCAGCTACCTGTAACTAGGGCTGCGATTGAGAAGTGCTTTCGTGTTGCAGCTACCTGTACCTAGGGCTGCGATTGAGAAATGGCTTGTGTTGCAGCTACCTGTAACTAGGGCTGCGATTGAGAAGTGCTTTCGTGTTGCAGCTACCTGTACCTAGGGCTGCGATTGAGAAATGGCTTGTGTTGCAGCTACCTGTAACTAGGGCTGCGATTGAGAAGTGCTTTCGTGTTGCAGCTACCTATACCTAGGGCTGAGATTGAGAAATGGCTTGTGTTGCAGCTACCTGTAACTAGGGCTGCGATTGAGAAGTGCTTTCGTGTTGCAGCTACCTGTACCTAGGGCTGCGATTGAGAAGTGCTTTCGTGTTGCAGCTACCTGTACCTAGGGCTGCGATTGAGAAATGGCTTGTGTTGCAGCTACCTGTACCTAGGGCTGCGATTGAGAAGTGCTTTCGTGTTGCAGCTACCTGTACGTAGGGCTGCGATTGAGAAGTGCTTTCGTGTTGCAGCTACCTGTGCACCTAGGGCTGCGATTGAGGAAGTGCTTTCGTGTTGCAGCTACCTGTACCTAGGGCTGCGATTGAGAAGTGCTTTCGTGTTGCAGCTACCTGTACCTAGGGCTGCGATTGAGAAATGGCTTGTGTTGCAGCTACCTGTACCTAGGGCTGCGATTGAGAAGTGCTTTCGTGTTGCAGCTACCTGTACGTAGGGCTGCGATTGAGAAGTGCTTTCGTGTTGCAGCTACCTGTACCTAGGGCTGCGATTGAGAAGTGCTTTCGTGTTGCAGCTACATGTACCTAGGGCTGCGATTGAGAAATGAAGCGTGGTACCTTCCCACTGTACCTAGGGCTGCGATTGAAGTGCTTTCGTGTTGCAGCTACCTGTGCGTAGGGCTGCGATTGAGAGATAACTTTCGTGTTGCGGCTACTGTACCTAGGGCTGCGATTGAAGTGCTCGTGTTGCAGCTACCTGTACCTAGGGCTGCGATTGAGAAGTGCTTTCGTGTTGCATTCACCTGTACCTAGGGCTGCGATTGGAAATGAAGCGTGTTGCAGCTACCTGTACCTGGGGCTGCGATTGAGAAGTGCTTTCGTGTTGCAGCTACCTGTACCTAGGGCTGCGATTGAGAAGTGCTTTCGTGTTGCAGCTACCTGTACCTAGGGCTGCGATTGAGAAGTGCTTTCGTGTTGCAGCTACCTGTACGTAGGGCTGCGATTGAGAAGTGCTTTCGTGTTGCAGCTACCTGTACCTAGGGCTGCGATTGAGAAGTGCTTTCGTGTTGCAGCTACCTGTACGTAGGGCTGCGATTGAGAAGTGCTTTCGTGTTGCAGCTACCTGTACCTAGGGCTGCGATTGAAAATGGCTTGTGTTGCAGCTACCTGTACCTAGGGCTGCGATTGAGAAGTGCTTTTGTGTTGCAGCTACCTGTACCTGGGGCGGCGCTGCGTGACGAAGCAGCAGTGCGAGCGCTTGCGCGACCTGGACCAGGCGACGGTGCTGCGGCAACTCGATCAGCGGCGTAATGCGTCGGGCCACGCCTCCGCCGCCGCCGCCGCCCCCGCCCCCGGCGCCCTGGCCGTCGCGGACGCGCTGCTGGCGGGCGCCGACGACGGCAGCAACCCGCGCTACTGGACCTTCAACGGGTGAGGGCAGGATGCGTTGAACTCAAAGCCACCGCTGCCGCTGACTCTGCAGTCTAGGGTTCGAGTCCCGATGCTGGTGGATTTTCGACACTGGGTAGATAGCTGGGTCGAATTCAGTAGCTGTCTGGAGGGGAATTCTAGCTCTGATCGGGAGTTTTGTATGTATTTTTCGATCAATACCAAGAGAATGCCCGAGCAGTAACTTAACAAATGGGCCACGGTCCTCATGCGATTTTCACTTCCGGTTCCTTGTCTCAACTCCGGTGACACACACACACACATACATACATACATACATACATACATACATACATACATACACTTACACACATACACATACATACACTTACACACATACACATACATACACTTACACACATACACATACATACACTTACACACATACACATACATACATACATACACACACATACACATACATACATACATACACATACACACATACATACACATACACACATACGCTACGCAATCTCACTCTCTACATTCTGGTATCGACAGGGGCGGTGCCCCTCTGGCGGAGATACTTGGAGCGGGAAATCCCTGCAGGCCGCCGAGTAGGTCGGCGCCAGCTCTCACGTTCCATTGAGGACGCATATCCGCCTCCCGTGATATAACATTCATTACACTCACGGAAGTAATGACCACAACAGACGCCCTACGGAAACCCTAAATACTTGTCTACCTCCAAATCCCAGCATAGAAAATATTCTTATCCTAGACGAAGTTTTTCACCGATTATACACAGATTCAAAGTACCGTAGTCACAACTCTTGAACCTCATACTATCGCCATCCTCATTCGTAAAGGCTGCCCCGCTCCAGCTCTTATCTGCTGCCCTCAGGCGGGTGGCCGCGAGGGAAGTAGAGGGGAGTGATAGCACCTGTCGCTCTCCCGCCCCTGCTTCCTCGTGACGGGTTGAACCCTCTCGTGTGTGTTGGCCCGCCGCTCGCCGCGTGCTCCACTCCACTGGCCTCTGCCGAGTTCTTCCTTTGATCCGCCCTAGCGGCGTCTTGGCTACATCAACTCCAGTCAATGCTTTGTTCGGACCAGTAGACAATTTTTTGGACAGGTTCTCAAACAGTTTATCGACACCGAAAACCGCGTCACTCTGCCATACGTTTTCTTCCGCCAATCAGAGGAGCCGAGTTGCTGCCTTAAGTGTAAGTGCATTGCGTGCTCTTCGAGGTTAGGTATAATTTTCACGAGTGTTTTACATTATTCCGATATCGTCATAAAAATAATATTGTAAAAATTTATACAGATGTCGTAAAGCAGAGTATCGAATTTCAAAGAGACTACACTGTTTACTGTAATCACAATTTTAAGCAACCTCTCAAAACTAACTTTTCATAAAAGAATTATGCATGTAAATATATCATAAAAGAAAATTTTGCAATCATACAATTTTTTTATCTAGCATTCTACTTATTCTAAATAAATTCATTGATTTCGTTGGGAACATCCTCCAGTAGATGGAATGACAAAAATAAGAGAGATTCCCCAAATCACCTACACAAGTTAACCAACTTTTGTGAAATTGGGAATTATTTCTTCGACTACACATCGACTATCTCCTCTTTAAATTTGACGTGAAGGAGTGTCAAGAAAACTGCTCACATAACTAAACGTGTCACTAGTTTAGGTGGGTCAGGGCATCAACTGATGTTACTGCAGGGCCTCTGACCGAGAGGTCCTAGGGTTGAAGTTCCAACTGTAGCCTGACTTTCGACACTAGCTAGATGGAATTCAGCGGCTATCTGGAGGAGATTTCTTGTCGCTGGACACTCTGATCGGTAGTTTTCCGTGGTTTCTTCGATCAACACCAGGCGAATGCCGGAGCAGTACCCTACCAAACGGGAACAAGGAACGCGCGCGATCTGTCCTTCCTCTTCCTTGTGCTATCCTCTCCCCTTACACATACACTTACACTAACATGCACTACACTATCACATATTCCGGGAGACCGGTCGGGAGTTTAGAGCTTGTCCCGGCTGGGGCGGTGCCCCGCTGGTGGGAGAGTACTGGTTTGGGGAAACCCCATTAGCCGACGGTAGGTCGGCGCCGGATCTCGCTATCCAGCGGGGGAAGATCATCGCCATCTCCCGAGAGAAAAAAGCATGCACTACACTAATGAGATTAATGACCGAAGCAGTTGACGTGCCCGGAAACTCGAAAAAATCAATCAAAATCAATGAATCCCGACAAAAAAACGTGCACTACACTAACGGGACTAGTGACCGAAGGAGTTGGCTAATGACCGAAAGACGTTGCTAGGAAGGGTGCGTGCGTGCGCAGGTCGTGCGTGAACGAGTGCCGGCCGGCCAACGTGTGGGAGGAGGTGCCGGGCGGCGGCGGCTGCCGGCGCTGCGTGGGGCGCTGCCGGCGCGTGTGCCCGGGCGCCATGGTGGACTCGCTGGCGGCGGCGCAGGAGCTGCGCGGCTGCACGCACATCGACGGGCCGCTCGTGCTGCAGCTGCCCGCCGGCGGCGCGGAGCTCGCCGCCGAGCTCAACCGCAGCCTCGCCGACATCGAGGAGATCGCAGACTACCTCAAGGTGGAGTGGACGTGGCGGCAAGGAAAGAGATGTGTTTGGCGAGGTGGAGACGGATGGGCGTGGTGGGGTGGAAGGGGAATGGGATGGCGTGGTGAAAGAAGGGGATAGATATGCGGGATGGAGAGGGGATGTGCGTGGCAGGATGGAAAGGGATGTGTGAGCTAGGTTGTAGAGGTATGGGCGTGACTGAGAGGAGGGGCTGGCCGTGGTGGAGAGGAGAGGAATATAGGTGGAAGGGAGGAGATATAGGAGCGCTGAGGAGATGAGTGGATGGGCGTGGCGGAGAGGGGAGGGTATGGGCATGACGGTGAAGAGCGGGAAACGGGGAGGAGATGAGATGGACATAGCGGGGAGGGTCGTGAATGGAAGCACAGATCTGAGAAACTTTCGAAATAGTCTCCATCACCTCGTAAAGCATTTTGCTTGCTAGGTCTTCGATCATAGCCCTGACTCCCGAACTTGCTGGAAGGAGGTAACCCCTACGTTACAAGAAGGGAGAAGGGGAGAAGCGGGTCAGGGTGGGAAAAGACGGCGCGAGCCGTACAACTACTGCAAAATGCAGAGACGGCACTGACGCGATGGCGGATGCAAGAGGGTGGGTTGGGAGGTCATTTGGGTCATGCCCTCTCCCCTCGAGCCAATATTGACTAAATGTATACAAAACAATTTCCATTTCTTGATTGCATGACATATAATGGAGTGTTCACATCTACATTTATATTACTTTATTCAATCAAAAACACGTATTTAAAATATAGTAATATATACTCTGTAGATCATTATTATTAATACGATTTAAGTTATTGCATTCTTTATATTATTGTGATGGCAATGTTCTATTTTCTAAGCACCTTAGAGGCTGTTAAAGTCTTGTAGGCAAATTTGGAATCATATACCTTATCAATAAGTTGTTGCTCTAAGCGCTCCCCTCCCCTACGCAGAAGCCAAGCAATTTTCCTGAATATACATTTACCAAATTTATATTGTAACCAAAGATATTCGGTATCCCATTTGAATATGGTATAAATAACTAAAACTTTACAAAAATAAATATTAAGTTCAACATAAAAGGAAAAACTGTAACAAAAAGTCGGCTAGAAGCTTGCCCTCTCCCCCCATAGAAAAACCCTAATTGGTCTCCCGGATCCAAACCCGGTGCTGAAGCGGCGGCGGGCTCGCTCTGGCACATAGCGAAGTCGCTTGCCTTTCACCACTGAGGTCCGGGTTAGATTCTCGTCGAATCTCATGTGAAATGTGTTCCAACAAAACGATTTTGGCTGCTTCACAAGGGCTAGACCAACCCTTGTGAAGTGACCTAAACCCTACCCCTATCCTTATTCCTTCCCAATTCTGGCCGCTGGGTAGTGACGCAGGAGCGCGTAGCAGGAGGCGCGTACGCGGAGATGCTACCTGTCGGACCTCTTGACAACTGACTGCGACGTGACGTGACATGACTTAAAAAA
>BLKR01013563.1:0-10547 GCA_011170035.1 Teleogryllus occipitalis | reverse complement strand
TGGATATAAGCATACCATTGATACGAGACACCATCGAAACGCCCATTGAACATTGATTTGAAGACCACAAATACTTTCAGAATTATTATTCATAAAGCACGTATCTTTCATTTTCAGTGCAAATATATTTTAATATAAAAGTAGTCACTATGGCTCCTGAAGGCGGCGAACACGTGAGAGTTTTGTGCTTTGAATTATTGTAAGTAGAATCCCGTGCTTCACTTAAAGTTTGCGACATAACAGAGTTCGCGGGACGCAACTTTTGCAGCCTGGCGATTCGTGTAGTAAGAAGTCGCCCTGAGTTTCTGTGTGCAAGAAATCCCGCAAAGTTCACTCTGTCCCCGCGCACGCGCAGACAAACTTCTTCTTGCAGTGGAGAGACGGAACGCGCGCCTCATCTGTTCGTCCTCGTTGGAGGCTGACGACTCCACAGGGCGGTCCACAAGTTCCCACACTAAGGCGACAAACATTCCAGGTCAAAAACGGGTGAGGTTTGCCTTCCCGATTTTATTCGAAATGGGATTCATTTGATGCGACACACTACTCAACTCGAGTTTTCAGTCTTTTTATGGACTAAGAAATCGTCGTCACTTCTAATTGTCTTGAATTTGTCAGTCACATAATTCTGGATTTTACTAGCGAATTAAAGTCTTAAACTTTAGATCCATTGTCAGTTTTGGGAAGATGAAATACTCTAGAGGTCACAACTCTTGTGAATACGCATCGTTGAGACTTGTTTCTCAACATGAAACGGCTTATTTATTGTTGCAGAATGAACCCAGGCGCTGATATGCAGCTGATACGAACACGCGTTCCTATGTTATATCAGATATCCGCTTTCTGCAAACACAACGGCTAGACTGGTGCTTCTCGGCATGACTGTTTCAAGGGTTCAATCCATGAAGGTTGTCTGGTTGATGAAGTTAATCAGAAGGCTGCAAAAAAATGAGTCTGGGAACTTATGGATCACACTTTGTAAGTCACCGCGTCCGGTGGGCGGTTCTCAAGGGGCATGTTGTGGGTTGCCCTCGCATCCCTCTATGCTTAAAAAGTTGTTTAATTAATGCGCTCGTGAATGTCGCAACAAGAAAAATTGTCTTTGTACGTCGATGTGCATTTGTAATGAGCAACAAGCTTACATCCGCTGTCCGAAAATATTCCTACAGCACTAAGAACATCCCTTACCAAGTTACTTTTACCTCTGACTTATAGCAAAAAGAGCATGATTATTCTTGTAATCGCTAACACTGAAATTGAAAGCAAAATTAAGTAAGTACCTAAACCTTTACCTTATATAATATTTTTTGGTTATTTTAGTAAAATTACCCTCGTAAACCTTTGATTCCGTCCCTAAAATATGCAGTTATTGTGGTTCTAATTTTTAGTTTAACAACAGTTTTCTTAATAGTATAATCACATTGCAACAGCCAATTGCATTTTATTGCATACGCCAGCACAGTAAAAATAATAAAACCATTTCAAGTTGTAATTCAAACATGAAACGACAATTCAAAAATAAAGAAAACCTTGGAACTATCTCGGAACAGGTGCGTGACATCAAACCAAGGCCATCGCCGACCAACATTTCGCATTTCAGCGTATGCAGTGTGAAGATCACATTGTGCTCTGAGTTCGCTCATTTGGTTCTATCATTTAATATTTGTGACCGCTTTCACTTCGACGAACATGCCTTTCAAGTCTAGTGTGCCTTTAGATCATGGTAATTACTTTGATGGTCAAAAAGTTTGAGTTTTCGGATTTCCGAAAAGTGAACATTTACAAAGAAACTGGTTGCGAGCAATACGTCGAAATGATTTTCGCCCTATCAGCAGTTCTAAGATATTTGCAATTACTTTTGAAATTTTGTTTAATTATTCAAATAATTATTTGTGTTGTATGCGAGTATACTATATAAGAAAGAATGGAAACCTTTATATCCAAGCAGTACGATAACGTAACCTGCAAAGTATTCCTGATCATGTACATGATCATTCTATACGCCCTTTTACGTTTTGAAATTTGTTCATTTGCTGTGTTGAGATATTTAACATTTTAAAATATAATTTATTCATCCATCACTATTTACGGCTATCATTTTATGGGTCTTTAGTTCATAACAAATTCTAATACATTGCAGTTGCATTTCCATTCCACTGAAGATTCAATTCGAGTGGTGAAATGTTATGATCAGCATTATTTTCGGCACACCCAGCGTACTTGTTTTCTGAAAGGAAGGCAAAGTTTGCTCCCAGCTTGTTAAATATGTTTAATAGCAATAAGTGTTCTTATTTACTTTGGCATTATACGTATTTTTCATTGTATAGAACATAGAGCAAAAACCTGCATTCACACACTGAAGGGCTGCAGGCAAACGCCGATGCAGCAATCGGCCCAAATGTCATGACGTCATTGGTTTATATGGAGGCCTTGTGTAGAGGCGGTGTTGTATGAGGAGGGAGAGGAGCAAAGGCAGAATGGCGGTGAGCGCACTGGGGGGGGGGGCGGAGAGGGGCTGGTGCTCTGTAAGGTGAAATGTTGGTGTTTGGCGGAACGGCATGCAGTGGGATGGCGTGGTGGGTAGGGGTTGGCTGAGTGGAGCGGGCTGAGAGGCGTGAGGTGAAATGAGAGGAGTTGAGAAGAGTAAATTGACGGAGGAGGGGCGGGGCGGGGCGGGGCGGGGCGGGGCGGGGCGGGGCGGGGCGGGGCGGGGCGGGGCGGGGAGGGGCGGGGCGGGGCGGGGAGGGGCGAAGCGGGGCGGACCAGTAAAGAGTGCGGCGCGGCGGGGTTGGGAACGTGGAGAAATCCGTTTGTGTAGTCTGTGTAAAGGAGAGAACAGAGGAGAGGGCGCTGCAGCGCTACGACTCCAGCTGCGCCTAATGAACGGGATGTTCTTCCCTTCATTTCCCTCATGAATACATTACTACCCCTTCTCCCCCTCCTCCCCTCCCCCTGCAACCACTTGACCGCCGCTCCTCGCCCCAAGCGCAGTGACCTCTGGCCGCCGCTCCACAAAGCCAAGGGACTCGCTGCCCGCTGGCGAACACTCAATTCTACACTGCGAAACGCGGCCGCTCTCTTACGCAAATCATTGCAATAATACATTATTAGCTACATGAATAGCAAAAGTATCAGCTAATGAAGTATCACTCATCAAAAGAGCACTTTTGACCTGAAACGACACCTCAGACTTTGTTAAATAATGACTAGAACATGTTGCAGCTGTGAGCAAGTCGTCAAGTCAGATGATGCGGTGGGTCATGTGGAGTGGAGGCGAAGAGGGTCCTTCGCCGGTGGCTCACAGCTTGGGTAACGCCCCCGCAATTAACACAGCTCGGGAGGTTTTGCCTCCGCACTGCCACGCTCTACCCTGCGCTGCCCAAGGAAGGGCCGCCCTCGCCCTTCACGAATCGCTACTCCAGCCCTCTCCAAGCCTTCTGCCCGAAAACTATTACACGCACTCATCAACAGGCGAAACCAATTGGGAGAAAGATACTAGTATTCTTATGCTAATATGAACACCCTCCCCATTATTCGTCATTAAAGATCACCTCAGGTTGACGATGGCAGTACATGGGTGTTTCTCACATGAAAACCCCAGTTCATTCTGGGACTTTGGGTACACACTAAAATACATGCAATAGGCTAACAGTTTTTAGGTAACCGTTTCATTGCAAAATAGTACAGAAAAATGTAAGTATAAATCGGTATCATCTTCAGTTTACCTTGAGGTGTGGAGATGTGGAGACAATGTATAACCATAAGCAAAACTCCTTACCTGAAACAACAGGAAATGCAATTTTCAGATTACATTTGAAAAACATAGTGCAATATTCCATGTTACAAATTATTTTTTTCCCATAGAACAATTCTGTCATTTGATGACTGCAACCCGTTGCATAATGATACTCTTTAATGATACGTACTGCATGATGATTCAAGTTCTTGACCAAACACAGAAGTTTACAAACCAAGTAATGACACTTAATCATTGACAATCGTTCAAGTAATGCTTCATTTAATTGCCCCCATTAAAATTGCATTTAATAATATGTTAAGCTTGTCAGTGTAATTTCTTTCATTAATAGTAATTTTTAGGTCAAATACTATTTAAAATAAATTCTATCTTAATTTCAGTTTCATCTTATTTGACTAGCGCAGTGGTAGAGGTAGAGGGAACATTAAGTTGACATTAAGATCAGAACGCAAGTTATTTTGTGTTTTATGTTGCTGCCATGTGTTTGTCCTTACAAACCAGCCACATCTTTAGTTTGAAATGTCTAGTGAATCAGAGGATGAGTTGGCACCTCGAGAAATGAGAGAAAGCGAAAATGGTAACCTCGAAATTATTGATGCTACTTTTGTTCTCTCGCAGGCGGACTGGTGAACCAAAGCCACCTGCGGCAGGTAGGGTAGCTGTCTGCTAGGTAGCCTTGGCTGAATCATGCATGTCAACTGCCACGAAACGATTCAATGTAAAATATTAATTTATAAAAGTTACCATAAGTCGTAGAAAAAGTACTGTATGAAACTCAATAAAATGGTTTGATCCTACTTGACTAACGTATTAATACACACGTGTAAAGCTTTCAATACTCACTCGTGCCTCGTAATATCGCACTCGTGTATTAATACCCATCATTACATCATTGTTTCAAAAAGGAATATTAATAAGTTTAATGGTTCACTAGTTCATTGCTGTGTATTTACGGACCTGAAACAAAACGTGTAATGGTATTGTTAATACCCTTGCAGGCCATTCGAATTCTTTATGCCCTCGGGCCTTTTGAATACTTTATGGCCCGCTCTAATACCAACACAACATATACAACATTTTTATGTATTCGATTTATTAACATTAAGATGCAAGCAAATACAATAAATAAATGGCGTAATGCTCAAATAAGTAAAATAACTCGTTATAAACCTTATTTTGATTAATTGATATGAAAACTATAATTTTGGAATGTTCCCGTGAATTTATAATTGCCATCAGTCACATTTCACTGTTACGTATCACTTTTTTTCAGAGGCATATATTCTTCGTGACTAGCGGTACTAGTAATAATAATTAGATATATAAGGTACATCGGCTAACATTCTCAAAATATTATTTTTTGATGTTATGACATGTTCTAAATAACTTTTGGCAAAGAAGAAAATAACCTAAAGGTACCCTTTCATCAACGCAATTTACACTGTTATTCACACTATTATATAATTCTCAGCCACATCATAAACATTTTCACATATTTATTGAGATTTTACTGGAAACCATTGTTCGTAGTTTTGTTAGCTTTATTGAGAATTTCCGCAAGAACTTCACAATATTATTTTATTTTCTACGAACGAATCAATCCAATAATGACTATGCAGTAATAATTCGACACACTGTTTTGTTTAGCTGACGTCATATTACCCTTACCCAGAATTACTTCGACTCTGAAAGCAGCTCCGGTAAATCCCTTGCAGGTACGCATCACCGTCGGTGATGTTCCGTTGTCTCCGTGTCTCACGTCGAAGGGAGGGGAGAGGGGGAGGGGGAGGGGGAGAGATCGGTCGAATGATTTACTTACCACTTACTTGCGCAGTTCTTTCTTAGATAGTTCAGTTACGAACACAGAATTACTTCGACTCTGAAAGCAGCTCCGGTAAATCCCTTGCAGGTACGAATCACCGTCGGTGATGATCCGTTTTCTCCGCGTCTCACGTCGAAGGGAGGGGAGAGGGGGAGGGGATCGGTCGATTGACAAAGCGCGTTTGGCGGCAATTAAATATTTCATTAATTAATCAGCGAACCGCTCTTGTGTTCATCGCCAAATGAATGAGCGCCACATTTTAATTGCAGCTGACAACATTCGCGCCGGCAGAGAGGAGGCGTGGGGAGTTTAATCACAGAGCACAGACCCACACGGCACTTGGCATTCATTAGCACTCATTCCATAGCGGTGTTGGCAACGCTGTCTATCTCTGAATCTCAGTGTGCTGCTTTGGAAGGAAATGGGCAGTTGGCGAGGGAAGGCGTTGATTGCTGGTCCTTCACACGCCGGAAGTGCTCATCGGAAGACAAGCGATGCGCGGATAGGCAGCGACCTCTAATTCACCTCCTAGTGCAACACACAGGCGCAGTCCTCACCCCCCTTTCCTCCTCCCCCTTCCCCATTCGCCTCTCCACCCGCCCCTCCCCTGCCATGCGATAATAGCCAGGGGCAGTGGCCACTGTTCGAAGGCTCTTCACCTGCGTGCAGGCCTCTTCGATACACCACGATCATTTCCATCTCCGCCACGCCCCCTCGCTGCGGAAAAGATGACGACCGCCATGACCTGCACTTCCCCGCCCTACACTCCCCTCCTTTCCACGCAGCATGCCACCTCCGTCACGAGCCACACCTCTCGCCTCCCTCCGCCACACGCCGCCCTCCAACTCTGCTACTGCGCCCGTGCCCCGTGCTATTCAACATACTCTGGCTACCATGTTCTGCTTACCGTGTTCTGGTCACTACGCTCTGCCCAAAACTTTCTGCTCCACACGCTCCTCTACCCTCTACGCTCCTCCTTCCCCTCAACTATGCGCCTTGGCAGTGGCCTCTATACGAAGGCTCTTCATCTGCGTGCAGGCGGCCCCAGCACATTGCAGGGCCCTCTTCGGTAGGCCACGTGCCCCTTCGTTGCGGAAAGGGCGGCGAACGACGGCACCTGCTACTTGCCTGCGCTCCCCTCCACTCCCTGAAAGCAGCTCGCACTGCCCGTCATGCGCGAACCTCTCGCCACACACTGCCCGGCCCAATCTGCTCACCCCGCTCTGCCTACCACATTCTATAACGCACTGCCCAGCACGCGCTGCTCACCGTGTCCTGCTAACTACATCCTGTCCTGAAGGTTCTGCTTCCCACGCTCAGCTCCCCTTCCCCTCTTCTCCCTGCCCACCGACCACCCTCCTATCCTCTCCCACTGACCCCACTTCTACACTCCCCACCACCACCCGCCCACCCCCTTCCTCTCTTCCACCCCGACCCCGTTCGTCCCCTCTCCTTCTTTCCTTATACTCTGGGGCCTTCTCTCATCTCTCTGCCCACCCACTACTTTCCCATCTTCTTTGCGCTCTTGCTTCCACCCGGCTTCTCCACCCCCGGGTGGGTGCTCTCCTGCGATTGGACTGTTTCAGAGTCGCATTTTGCCCGACATCACTTGGACCGAGAGCCTGCCATTCCAACGCGTGTTGCCACTGATTGGCTTCGAAATCCGCGGTCGAACGAAAGCTAATCAGGCGCTGTGTGATTTCCCCCTTGTTTATTGATGGAGTCAAAAATTGCCTTGTGAAACTGGATGATGCAAATTAATGTTGTGAGGCTAGTAAAGCTGCTCTAACGAGACTCTCCTAATGCCGCCGCTGTTTCATTCCTCGCACCAAAAATCTCGATGACGACGCTATTTGCATTTAAAATACTTTTTTAGTTTATTACACATCTTTGTTGTTACTCTAAACTGCAGAAATATGTATGCAAGAATATTTCAGAAGCGTCCCAAAAATCTTGCGTGAAGCAAATAGACCTTTATTTTTTCCCTAACTTCTACAACTTTAGTGATATTAATACATTAAGTGGAAAGTATTGCTTATTGCAAAAGAGGAAAAAACAAAGCGAAATATAATATATTTACAGAACTATTTCTTCTCCAACTCACGACCTGTTAGAAACCTCAAGTATCCCTTTATTTCTAGTTTAAATAAACCTTCAATTATTAAAATTTCTTAATATTTCTTCAACTTGAATTTCACTCTTGAATTTTTGCCTCATTGTCTGTGGTCATGAGGTATTCAGTGATGACTTCCTGTATCCTCCTCAAGCGAGATGACTCTTCGATAGTTGTCGAAAAAAACTTTCTCAATCGCTACAGACGTTGCTCATTTGATGTGGAATATTTAGCGATACGGGGCACGTCATTCCGCACACATGTGTTCGTTCTGTAACTTCTACTCTCTTAATATTTACACATAATATTTACTATTTAAACAAACTATTTATCCATTTCTCTAATAGTTTAACAATGTTTAACTATCACAGCAGTGCATAAGTATTTTTTCTATTATACAAATTGTATTAAATCACAAAGTATTTGCATTTAAACAACGCCAACATTGTGAGAGATTTATGGTTCAATTAGTTAATAATATACCAAGTCATTCAAGAAAACTTCTTCTCACATATTTTCTAATCTAAACGGTCATTTTCTAATCTAAACGGTTCAAGGTATTGAGATGAAAGTTTTGCCAAAGAGTTTAGGTCATCCTTATGAGCTATTTGATACCATTTTTATTTTAAATATGCTTTAACATGAATTCTTAACGACTATATATACTGATTGAATATATCGTTTTCTCTTGTCACCGCCCAACATTCTACTATTAGTAGTCATGGTACGTGTTGGAGTGGTGTAGATGATTGAGTGTTCCTCACTTCCTGTGAGGTGCCTGATTCTCAAGAACATGCAGCACATGATTTAATTATGTATATACGTTTGTTGGTGGTTCCGTGCTCTAACCTCAGGTACGTAACTCTTGTTACCAAAATTTTCAAATTTTGTTTAACTGTACCCAGATATTGTAATTGTACCCAAAACTTTTTTTGTAGCATGATTGTAACTGTGTTTGCTTTTTTCTCACGTTATGCAGTCCTGAGGATAGAAATATATTTTCGGAAACGTCGACAAAAAAAACCATGTTGTAAAATATTTTTATATCTACTGACCAAGCCTTGTTAACCTGCCTTCAATACATTAAATATTTTAAACTAACTTCATTTTTTAAAAGCAACCCTGTAATTTATTATTATTATTATTATTATTATTATTATTATTATTATTATTATTATTATTATTATTATTATGATAATAATAATAATAATAATAATAATAATAATAATAATAATATTAATTATTATTATTATTATTATTATTATTATTATTATTATTTTAATTATTATTATTTTTATCGTTATGTAGTTCTCTGTTTCATAAGGTTTTTTCCACTATGAGATTGTTTGCAGAGAAATGTGTTATAACACATCAAAAAATTGTTTTAAAAATACCTAATCTAATGAAAATACAAAAGTCAATTCCAACATTAGCGTGGTACCATAGTAATTTAGGGTCCAAAGCGCTGATAATTCCGAAGCAGAGAGTGCTCAGACGCTCAGTGGGCGCGCGTGTTCTCGCGTCGCAACCAGCGCGTGCAAAGGAGGGAAGACAAAAAATGAAATTGGAATACGACGAAAATAGTGGAAGATGGGTGGGAGGATAACAAGAGAGCGAAAATATGAAATGAGATGATCGGCTAGGTTACCTCATATCCAGTACTGTCGTCTCTGCACCTTCTCTAAGTGTCTGTCTCTATCTCCCTGCAAGTTCTCTACGGTTCGAGTACCAACCGTCGCGGATTTTCAACGCTAGCCAGATGGCTAGGCCGGGCTGTAGCCAACAGACCACGCACCGCGTACGATCTTTGTGTTATTCTTGTTTCTTCCTCATCCTTTACACATACACACACTACACTACCACACGTTATGAGAGATCATTCAGGAGCTTAGAGCTGGTCCCGGCTGTGGCGATGGGAAGACACCTAAACGAGGAATAGCGCACCTGGTCAACGAGTAGGTCAGCGCAGGATCTTACCATTAACCGAGAGAGGAATACCGCTCACTCCCTGGATGGAAACAATCACTACCTCTAACGGGACAAATGACCATAGCAGGAGCTTAGAGCTGGTCCCGGCTGTGGCGATGGGAAGACACCTAAACGAGGAATAGCGCGCCTGGTCAACGAGTAGGTCAGCGCAGGATCTTACCATTAACCGAGAGAGGAATTACGCTCACTCCCTTGATATAACGATCACTACCTCTAACGGGACAAATGACCATAGCAGGAGCTTAGAGCTGGTCCCGGCTGTGGCGATGGGAAGACACCTAAACGAGGAATAGCGCGCCTGGTCAACGAGTAGGTCAGCGCAGGATCTTACCATTAACCGAGAGAGGAATTACGATCACTCCATTGATAAAACGATCACTACCTCTAACGGGACAAATGACCATAGCAGGAGCTTAGAGCTGGTCCCGGCTGTGGCGATGGGAAGACACCTAAACGAGGAATAGCGCGCCTGGTCAACGAGTAGGTCAGCGCAGGATCTTACCATTAACCGAGAGAGGAATTACGCTCACTCTCTTGATAAAACGATCACTACCTCTAACGTGGAAAATGACCGCTAGCAGAGCTTAGAGCTGGTCCCGGCTGTGGCGATGGGGAGATACCTAAACGAGGAATAAAGCACGCCTGGTAAACGCAAGAGTAGTTCAGCGCAGGATCTTACCATTAACCGAGAGAGGAATTACGCTCACTCCCTTGATAAAACGGTCACTACCTCTAACGGGACAAATGACCATAGCAGGAGCTTAGAGCTGGTCCCGGCTGTGGCGATGGGAATACACCTAAACGAGGAATAGCGCGCCTGGTCAACGAGCAGGTCAGCGCAGGATCTTACCATTAACCGAGAGAGGAAT
>BLKR01013562.1:0-10549 GCA_011170035.1 Teleogryllus occipitalis | reverse complement strand
AGACTAAACATTAGAAAACTTTTAGGTGTTACTTGTGCACGAATTAAATTGCAATTTGCATACCATATCAGATTTGCGAGCACGTTTCATCAGCAAATTACGTGCACAAGAGTGAAAAGCTCTCAGCATAGAAAACAGGTTTAAATTAACGTGTATATAACCCTGAAACAGGGAGTGTCAACTTTGTGGATCCGATTTTGAAACAAAAATAATATGGAAGAAATACGAAGAACAAAGGTCTTGTCAGTACAACAGTGCCATTTGGGAATATACTACAGACGTGTTTACTTCATTTTACTTTCTCCCTAAGGAGGAGAGAGAAAGTTATATAATGCTGCGCGAGAAAACGGGGAATTTTCGGCAGAAAAAATCTTATTACAGGGTTCTGGAAACGAAAGAGAGGATAAATCCTTTGCCAAATTTAGAAAAAGTGCTCCGTTACGTAGTGTAGCCACTATCCATGTTTTGTGAGTCCTTGATACCACAAATCGTATGACGGCCAAACATCTGTTCATACGTCTGTATGTGTGTAAGCAGCAATATTATTATTATTATTATTATTATTATTATTATTATTATTATTATTATTATTATTATTATTATTATTATTATTATTATTATTAAATTATAATTTCGAATTATATCGTGGAGCGACACAGGTCTCGAAGTTATCCAGAGACTTACCCGCACAATTTTGACAAAATTCAGACATCACCATTCAAATAGCGCAATAGAACGAGTGACACTCCCACAAAGTGAGGGAGGAAGAGGTCTAATAGATCTAAAGAAATTGTGCTACAAACAAATCTATTCATTAAGGAACTTTTATTACGAGAAACTGGCAACCTCAGAACTAAACGCTGCAATAGTTCAAGCAGATACAAAATTAACCCCTCTTAACCTTAACAACGAACATCTGGACATTTCGTCGCGGGTTACAGACAATTACTACAAAATAGGCATGTGGTCAAGAAAGGAACTCCATGGACGCCATGCAAATGAAAATTCAAACTATAAGTTATACTATGACAGAAATTATTACAGATAAAACTATTCATCGTAACAGAGCAGACAACTTTCGTAGACAAACGGCAAAAGATTGGCTTCTTGATTGACATAACTGTTCGAAAGACAGCTAATGTTCTAACAGCACATGCAGAAAAATAACAAAGTATACAGAACTAGCAACTGAAGTCAAGGCACTATGGTATCTCCAAAAAGTTCATATTGTTCCTCTGGTCATTTCGTGCACAGGGGTTTTACCAAATAAAATCCATAAAAATCTGGAACTTATTCAAATGCCAAAATATACCTACAAAATTATGCAAAAATCGATCATCTTAAACACATGCAGGATTGTTCGAAAATTCCTAAATTGCGACGAAACATGAATTGGTATGAGACTTCGTTATTAACACGACACAAAGTCAAATAAAAATACGGTGAATACCGAGAAAAACAATGTATAACAACCACAATAATAATAATAATAATAATAATAATAATAATAATAATAATAATAATAATAATGTCTTTATTTCTGGCGAGGGTCAGACTGAGAAGCCTGCTGTTCCACCTAACCACTTAAATATTTATATTTACATACAATTGAGCCGTTGAGGCGGAAATAATGATAACTGACATTTCACGTTACTTACGAAATTGCAACAACTAGCTTTTCAGCTAGGTCGAATTCAGTCACTGTCTGGAGGAGAATTCTAGAGGCCAGCTACCTTGATCGGTAGTTTTCCGTGGTTTATCCAGGAGAATGCCGTACCCTAACAAGCAGTACCCTAACAAACGGGCCACGGACCGCGCGCGATCTTTCCATCCTCTTCCTTGTCCTATCCTCTCCCCTTACACGCACAGACACACTAACAAGTGTTACATCACCACATATTCCGGGAGACCAGTCGGGAGCTTAGAGCTTGTCCCGGCTGGGGCGGTGCCCCGCTGGTGAGAGAGTCCTTGTGAGGGGAAAACCCCTCTAGCCGACGGAAGGTCGGCGCCGGATCTCGCCGTCCGGTGGGGGAAGATCATCGTCATCTCCCGAGAAAAAAACATGCACTACACTTACTTAAAGCAGTTGACGCGCCGGGAAAGACAAAGAAATCAATTCAGCGTGTGTTCAGTCAACTCCGATTCCTTGTCTACCCAGCGCCGTCCCTCCCCCGTCGCTGCGGATCGACTCCTTCGCTCGGAGAGGACCCGCTCAGTCCGCTTCCGCAACCTCCCCATTCGAAGGCTCTTCGCCCATCTCGCTGCACGCATTTGCAATTAATGCGAAGAGGTTTGCGATCACTATGCGCGGCGAATTTAAATCCCGGTTGTTGTTGTTGTTGTTTTTTTTTTCTTCAATTTATTGTTTTCCTTGATGATACTTACATAGCTCAGTTACATTAATCCTACATATGTTTGTTGAACTTACTAAAGTAGAATTAATCTTACAGCTTGCATTGCGGTCGAGGAAACCTAATGGTCACCTCTAATCAGGGTCCACTTCGGAAAATTGTTGTAGGAATATATGAATAGGGCACATATTTTTTATTCTTGTGGAATAGATGGGGTTTCTGGCTAGGTTGAATCCGGTTAAATTTGGTATCTGCATTAGGTTGGAGTAGAACTGGGTGAAAAGGTATAGAGTGTGCTGGGATATGGGTTGGAGATTGAACTCTTTATGGAGCTGTGCATTAGATATGAACCATGGTGCATTGGTAATTGTCCTTAGGAACTGAGTTTGGATAATTTGGATTGTATTAAGATTGGTTCTAGCTGCATCTAGCCATATTGGGCATGCATGCAGTGGGAGGGGTCTGACTTGTTTTATTAATTGCCAGTGCGGTGTCATATGGTAGACGGCTGTTTCTATTCATCAATGGTTTTAATTGTAATAGTTTGTTTTTTGCCTGTATTACGTTATTGTCAATGTGATGTTTCCAGTTTGATGTTTCCAGATGTATCAATGTTTAGACCTAAGTATTTTATTGACTTGTTTGATGGGTACTTTCAATCCCATAGATGCGTGGAGCGGCCGAGCGCTCGGCGAAGCTCGACTGTTGTGCAGATAACGGAGTGCGGAAAGGCGGCCGGTCGAAATGTCCGTTCAAGAGCGATCCCCTTCCTCCCGAGCAACCCCCCCCCCCTTCCGACGATAGTCAGCGCTGAGCCTTGCAACACTCGAGCGGTTGGTTTTGCCCGAATGCAGAACTCTAATTTTGAACCAACCAAGTCCTTTGTTTGAGATATTGGCTGAACGTCGTTCAGTACTTTTCGTAATATCACATTCTTATGAGAAAAAAATTATCAGTAGTAAATATACATTTTTTGGAAGGAATTATCATTAGCCATCTTCAGCCACAGCTTGCTTATAATTGCTTGAATTGTTCTTATCGGTCGACGGATTGAAAATCCATAATAATGAACGCCGTTGCGAGTGATTTTTTGTGACATTGCTTCAGGGTTAAGTCAATAGTAATGAAAATATGTGTCAACTGAACAGTGTTAAATTATGTGCTGTGAGAAGTTGCGGAGAAACAGATTGGAATCCATCTTGACAAATAGTACTGATTTATTTTCGCGCGTATGCAATGTCAGCTATGCATTTTATCCCTTAGCAGAACATGAACCGTACCGGGAGAGGTGTCTCAGTGCATCAACTGATGCCACTGCAGTCACGCAGGAGATTCTAGGCTCGAGTCCCGACGGCGGCAGGATTTTCTCCACTAGCTTTTCCGCAAGGTCGAATTCAATCGCTGTCCGGAGAAGAACTTTAGTGGTCGGCTGCTGAGATCGGTATTTTTCCGTGGTTTCTCCGATCAACACAAGGTGAATGCCGGAGCAGTACCTTAACAAACGGACCACGGGCCACGCGCGATCTTTCCTTCCTCTTCCTTGTCCTATCCTCACCCCTCTCACACACACTAACAACACACTACACTACCACACATGCCGGGGCTTAGAACCTGTGCCGGCTGTGGTGGTGCTGCCACGCTGGTGGGAGATACCTGGTTGGGGAAAACCCCGTTAGCCGACGGTATGTCGGCGCCGGATCTCGCCATTCAGTGGGAGGAAGATCACCGCCACCTACCGATTAAAAAATATACACTACACTTACGGGGATAATGACCTCGGTAGTTGACGCGCCTGGAATCACTAACAATCTATCAATGAATATGAACCGCAAGCGATCAATCACCAACCTTGTCTGTGAAAAAGTGTTTTTGCTTCTCCAAGCAATTTGGTTTTGCCTTTAAACATATTTAGATTAAAAAGTAATTCGAGAAGGTAACTTAACATTTCTGAGACAAAAAAGTACTAAGATTCTGAGCAAATTGTTTCTTCCTGTTCAATTGCACGGAGTTATCTAGTGAAGTCTCTGGTGGTGATGGCGTTAGTTCGTGGGAACTTTGGCATCTAGTCCTCAAAAGAGACGTGATCTTCAGGGATTTTTAAAAGCGCGGGCACACAATATTTCAACTTCCATTCGCTGTCCTTTATACCCTGGACTGAAACAGGCCTTTTAAAATTAACTTATTTTCTCGGATTTGAAAATCTGGAATGTTCTGTCAAGAAAGGATTTGACTTAACTAACACAATCCAAGCCAAAGAAACAGATTTTGTAAATGAGAGGTCATTTTCTATTGAACCCTCGTTTAAGATATTATAACTAAAGTCTCATTTCTTCTCTTATGCAGTGTTTTTGTCTTAACCCATCACTATCAGTAATCGTTTGCCTGCGTTGAATTTATCTGACAGAAGACATCGGTTACTCACAGAACGAAATGTTCGGTGTATATGCTTTGAAACCGAATCAAACCGATAAGAGAGGAAATTTAATTTCCATATCTTGTAGTGGTAACACGTGTTTTTCTTTCCATGGCACATGAGAGAGTTGTAATCTATGTCCATTGCAGGAGTAAGGGAAAACATTTGTACGAGCGGAGAGCTAAACTCCATAAAAGAAAGGAAGCTAGACCTATTCGTATTAGGTTTTCACTCTTCAATTAAAATCTTTGAAGTGTAGGCATGCTTTTGGAACCTTCGAGAAACGTTCTCTGTTCAATTAAAATCTTTAACATTTCGAGAAAAAAATGTTTATGTTGGACATCCGGCCGTCCATGCTTGCTGCGAGCACAGTTTAAAAAAAAATCGTACATCAAAAGGTATATCAAAATGGACGGGATAAGCTCGCTTTAAATCTACACATTTAATTAAAAAATGTTGCTTTCCATCTCTAATCAGTCTATTAATCAAATAACTCTCTCGATAAACAAATTCATTGGTGGATGCTGTAACTGACTGTGGTGGGATTACAGTTGGCTCACAGTTGGCTGAATCTGGAACAAATGGGCCGAAGGTTGTCGTAGTTGCCGGGCCAGGCAGCGTGGGCGGTGGCCGCATGGGGTTGCCAGATATTCACTATTTGGGGGAGGTTTCAATTATTTCAAAAAAATTAATTATTGATTCACTAATTAGAAAATGAGAATAGTGAGCATGTAAAAATATCTTTTTTAAACTCGATTAGAGCTGACTTTGTCCTGTTGTGATTAGAGCTGACTTTGTCCTGGCTATCGCGCAGGTCCACGCAGTTGCTGTCTTAGTTTCAGCCCGAAATCTACTGAAGTTGTTTCAATCCTGTGCATCAGTTCCGGACTCCCATGAAAGAATTTTCAGTGTTATGAGAAATGTTTGGGCCGACGCACGCAACAGAATGGAGGTTGAGTCAGTTCGAAGCGAAGAGTTGCACGTTTTTTTAACTTTCCGTATAAGTGTACGGAAGTTAAAGAATTATTCAAGAAGATTTGTAACGTTGTTAAAATTATTCATTCAAGCGAAAAGTATTGTCGAAAATAGTTAATCGATTGAGTTAAATAAGTTAAATCCAAAGAATGTTATTCAAAGATAATTGTAGTAAAGCAGGCAATTACGATGTTAATACGTTTAATTATAAATTATTGACTACTATATCGTTATTCACGGATCATATAATATTAAAGCCGATGATATATTAATATATGAACATGTCATTGTTGAAAAATATATCTGTTTTATATTACTATTTATTCCTCCCTCCCCCAAGTTCACTATTTTCTGAAGACATACCTGGCAACCCTATGGCTGAAGCCCAAATATGATTGATAGTAATTCCGGGTGCGCCAACTACTAGGGTCATTAGGCCCGTAAGTGTATTAATATTTTTTCTCGGGAGGTGGCGGGATTCTTCCCCCGCGTGATGGCGAGATACGGCGCCGACCTACCGTCGACTAGCGGGGTTTTCCTGAACCAGGTATCTCCCACCAGCGAGGTACCACCCCAGCCGGAACAAGCTCTAATTTCCCGACCGGTCTCCCGGTATGTGTGTTAGTGTAGTGCATGCTAGTGTATGCTATTGTGTAAGGGGTGAGGATGTGACAAGGAAGAAGAAGGAAAGGTCGTGCGCGGTCCGTGGTCTGTTTATTAGGGTATTGCTCCGACATTCGCTAGATGTTGATGAGAGAAACCACGGAAAACTACGGATCAGAGCAGCCGGCCGCTAGAATTTTCCTGCAGTCGGAGACTGAATTCCGCTTAGCTGACCAGGTAGTGTCGAAAATCTTGTGACTGTCGGGATTCGAACCTAGGACCTCGTGGCCAAAGGGACTGCAGTGCCATCGGTTGATGCACTGAGCCACAGCCTCTCCCGGTCCGTAGCCCAAGAGGCGGCGGCGACGGCGAAGTGGCGTGGGGCAGGTGATCTTTTATTTATTTATTTAGTCAAAAACAGTCAAAAACTGTATGTGACGTATGGGGGAAAAATCATCTGCGCACGCTTTCTTGAGTTTCAGAATCCCTTCCCAACAATTAACTATTAATTGTTGAAATAATAATAATAATAATAATAATAATAATAATAATAATAATAATAATAATAATAAATTTAAAAAGCGAGAGATTAACATTTCAAAAACTAGATATTTTCGTCGCCAAATTATAGAAAACTTATTTTTAACGGTAAAAAAACGAACAGACTTGATTTTTCTGTATTGTTAACAAAATAGAAACTCACCCTAAGCTCTACTACCACTACAAGCAAAGGAAAGTTCAACAAAACGTGCGCATAGTGAAGCTACATTTACGTCCAGAAGCAAATCAAGGGGCCATCTCAGCATTTGCTCAATGGATCAGGGAAACTGGACAAAAACCTGATCGAGATGGGGGTCATTGACCCGGAAGCTGAAATACATTACTTGTTACGGGCATTTAAGTATTTTTTTAATTATACAATGCAAATGTAAACTAATTCATTACAATATGTCTTGGTTTTGTTAAAGTAAACATTATGTTTCTTTTTGGCGATCAGTATAGTCTCTAATTGTATAGAAACAGTTTTGCAGCAGAAAAGATTTTACTTTTAATTTAAATTTGTGTACCAATTTTAATTGTTTAATTTCATCTGGCAATGCATTGTAAAGTAGCGTACATGTATTGTATGTGGATTTCTTGTAGTGAGCTGTTAATACTGACACTTGATGAACATGATTTCTACGTCGAGTATTGTAACTATAAATATCAGTATTACATGAAAATATGTTCCCACCGTTAAGTAAGTCAGTTATGACAAATACTACAGACTCATAAATAAATAGGCAAGGCAATGGTAAGATTCCAAGCTCAATGAAAAGAGGCTTGCACGGATCACGTGGATGGGATTTTTTCATTATTCGGATAATTTTCTTCGTCAGAAGCCGCCCCCACCCACTCCTGCCCGCCCCCATCGTTGCCTTGACTCCTCGTCCTTCGAGACACGATGCGACGCCGTCATTTCAGAGGCCGTTCGGACACCTTCTCAACCCTTACACTCTATTTGGGGGTCTTTCGCGTAGAATAGAACGAGAACCAATCAAAAATCTTCCTTGAAAATATCAGCACTAGCGCAAAGCACCGCTACGAAAAGCTCTCTCTTTTGCTGCTGACCACCGATCTGGACAGACCGAAATTGTTCGTGTTGGACGGAGAGGAGAATTCGCCGTATTTCGACGATAAGCTTGAAGAAGGTAATTCGTCTCATCATGTTAAAATAACGATACCATGTATGAGAGAAATGAGAATTTTAAATCATGAATATTCTAATAAATTCACGTGAACGCATTACGTAGAAATATACTATTTTTCTATCAACGAGGAAATAATATATTTCAATGTTCAAGAACGTATACTGAAGCATGTGCTATAGGAAATGTTTCTTTCTATTTCCAGCTTTTCTTTTTTGTCTTTCGTCTAGGCTTACCACGTAAGAAATTCATTACGCGGAGATATTGCAGTCAAATTGTATAAAATTCGAAGGACTGTGGTAGCGATTCACCAGAGGACGTGTTCGCCGAAGCAAAGGGTTGCCACGGCCTTAAAAGGATCTGGGTCGCCGTCGCCGCTCCAAGCTGTGATATTTCTTCGAGACGACGTGTCGTCAGTCAGAAAACTTCACAAGAAATTCTCAAAAAAGAACTGTTTAAAGAAGCGAGAATTATTCTACAGAGATAGAATTCACCTCACTTACAGACGTAATTAGTCGAGTAATTAAATTAATATCATTTAAACGTAATCTTTTACAATATTGCAGTCGTAAAAGGAAGCCAGCCGAAGGGTCGCGGGTTCGAGTCCCGCCTTGGGCATGGCTGTTTGTCCCTCGACTTTGTGTGTGTGTGTTGTCGCGGAGGGCCTCGCGTTCTGCTGACCCCAGATCAGAGGATCCCGCAAGTGTTTGTCTAGTGTATGGTCGAATATGCGTCTCTTCGTGACGTAAAGGGCAACCGGCTGTCGGCTGGATAAAAGCTCTAGGAAAAAAAAGGAAGCCAGATAGCTAAATCATGTAAAGAATTGTAAAAACCTATTTTTTTCCATTTTCTATTAACGATAATATGTGTTCCTTTAGTGTGTGTTTTCAATTTATTGTTTAATCGTTTTTGAAATTGTTCAAAACCAATAATTAGTAAAAGAGTTATTATTGATTGTACGTTCATTGTATAACAATATTTTTTTTGCTGGTTAAATTGTATAAAGCAATAATCTACGTGAAAGTGAAACAACGTCTTATATATATTTCATCCACTATTCAAGTGAGAATTTCTTTGAAAGTGTATGTAAAGGGTATTTTGGTATGTGATTGTTTTTCAGTATTTTGTGTTTCCATGTATTATTGTCTTGTGTACAGGTACTTTATTGTGTTTTTTTGTGAAGTGAAGGGTAATATATTTTATGTAAAGTGTTTATGCGAGTGTTAAAACGCAACTGCAGTTGTTAGGTAATCACGTAATTGCTAAAGGTATAGCAAGTGATACAATTTTTCAATGCAATGTGTAAATGCTAGATAAAATTGTATTCAAGTATTTAAGAGAATACTGAATATCCAGAAGACTGTTCATAGTTGAAATATTAACTTGTCTATATTTCTTTTATTACAAAAGCAGGTTAAAAGACAAACCCACTCCTGTAGGGCAGTTAGGACTTATAAAACCTTTCCTAATTTTTGGTGCGACATTGTCATAACAAGTCACAGGTCAAGTAATACTACTAGGTTACTTGAGTGACCCGCTGTAGGCTTTCTAGTGAATATAGTGAAAAGGTGGAGCGGCCTACACTCGATTAAAAATTGTATATCTTGACATTCTGAATCTTTTTTCAGTAAAAGTGTACATCACATTACGCTAAATTTTAAGAATTATTTACTAAATTATAAACTTTAAATAAATTATTTTTGAAACGCTTCCAATATATAAGAAAGTTGGGTGTGCAGAATGCATGCAGACACCTGGAGTAAAGGGAGATGTGAATCGGTATTAATATAATATATTCGTTCATGAAGTCCCCACCCACCTCTAGATAAAAATCTCGTTATTCCTGTATTAAATTTGAATTTTGAGAATATGAATACTTCTTTACTTACTGAAGAGATATCGCAAGTTCTCTCCAATGATGGTGTTAATTCATAGAACTAAACTAATGTTCCTTCACGTGAAATTAAAGTTCATGGATTTTATTTATTTTCACGACCACCAAATTAATCAGTAAAAGTAGCTAGCACATTCAATAGGTTACATCAAAGAGTCAAATGTTGTGCTTGTGAAATTACAGCGTGCAGGCTTTCGTCTCACGATTTGTGCATCTTCTTATCATACAGAATCTAGCTCTTTCGCAAAAAAAAAAAAAAAAAAAACCAACATATAAACGATACGAAATGTCTCCGCAATCCTGCTCACGTTTCATCTGATTGCCCCTAACATGGCTGCTAGGAACGATTCAATTTGCAACGCTACATTAGCGCTATGCGTGGGTCTAGTGTACTATTCCAATGTCTTCGAGAGTATCAAAGGTCATTCGTTGTTGTTGGTACAAGAGTTATTTCGTAGCCAAATGCTCTATTTAAGGCTGGAAACTGTTTTAAAGAATATCTTATTGAATATTCTAGTATATGCTCATGTGAGATTTCTTTGTGAAACATTCTGTACGTAGTGTTCCGTTTCTTAAGTTTCCTACCGTTACATTAAAAGCATAAAATTATACATTATATATTACA
>BLKR01013561.1:0-10553 GCA_011170035.1 Teleogryllus occipitalis | reverse complement strand
AGCATATTTGGCAGTCATTAAAATAAAAATTAATATGTTGTAAATAATACAAAAAAGTGTTTAATATAAGTATGTAATAAAAAGGTGATGTAATATTGTTCAAAGTTATAATATTTGCCAAAGCTGCATAATTTTCAAATAGGTCAATTTATGCCTCGAACGAAATGGCCCTCAATTGTCGTTATTTTGATGCAACCCACTCAAAATATTTAAGTCAAAATCTTATTTATATATTGAAAGTTTCCTTGATTCCCTTGAATCCTTCAAGAAAGAAATATTTATAATATTTGCGATAAAATTTTTGTTTAAAATAAAATTGTTGTCTCTTGAAACTTAGAAAAGTTATATAATTTTAATCTACAATTTTAACATATTTTATTTTATTTTATTTTATTTGGCATCATACATTATTTGAATCATGTCAATTGCGATAGTGTCATCTATCTGAACTATTGCTGTGGTAAGAAGAATTTCAATGTTGATTACAGCAATTTGAATGTTATACCTTCACGAAATGATTTACAATCAAGTATACGTATTCAGAATTATTGTATTTACAGTAGTTAAAAAATAGATTTTGTCTAAATTGGGCAAATAGAAATCGTAAAAAACGTTGTGCAACGACAGTATATTAATAGGTGTGTGGCTGGTATTTTCTTTCCTTTTCTGCAATTGTTGACAGCAGATTATGATCTACTGGCACTGCGATATCTATATTGACCTGCGAGTAGTTTTGTCGAACACGACAATATCAGGCTTATTTGCTTCCACTGTTTTATCTGTAACAGTGGCGGTATCCCACAAGATTTTTGTTCTCTCATTAGTCAAAACTTTCTCAGGTAGATATTTGTAATAAGGTAAGCTTTCTTTTATCAGGTAAGATTTTTTGGCAAGAATGTATGATTTTGGCTATATTATGATGACGTAAATAATCTGTTTGTGCCAACTGAGAGCATCCAATACAGATGTGTTAAATAGATTCTGTAGACTTCTTACACATGCGACAATTGTCACGGCCGTTCTCTTTCATAATATATAGCCTGTAGTTATGTATGCCTACCTGATCTTGAATAGCCAACACAAATCCTTCCTTCTCACCAAAAATCCCAACGGTTCTCAACCATTCAGTTGATCTCTTCATATCGATGGAGTTACTTTCAAGCGCTGTAGTAAACTTGCAATGGAGTTATTTTGATCTCCACTGCTCAATTCGGTCCACAGGTTTCGGAACTCTTGGATTGTGGTCTTCCTGGAGCAGCTTCAGAGGTGTATAGCCGTGATGTTATTCACAGATGGCCGTCATGGCTATTATTATTATTATTATTATTATTATTATTATTATTATTATTATTATTATTATTATTATTACCCCGTGCTTCTCCGTCACATGCCTTAAAGTGATCTTAAGTGTTCGAAATGAAGTAAATTCCTGGTCTCCGCAGGAATTTAACCTGCAACCTCCCAGGCAAAGGCATGCTCGATCGTAAAGCGTTACCTTTACTCTTTGCGTAATCTATTGACAATTTACTAATTAGATTGTAATAGCTTCATAGTCCCGAATCAAGAGTTTTTCTACTGCGATATTTTTTGCGAAGTCATGCAACAAGGTGTTCCCTTAACCACATGTGGTATTCGAGTTTTAAAAGTCAGCATCAACACCTGAGTCATCTGAGGCCATCTTAAGTGTGCGCTACTGTTCTTCATTTGGCTTTTTCGTTTGCTTTTCAATATCACACAGTTAGATGATTGCAATTAAAATGAACAGATTGCAATAAATAAATCAAAATAACAAAACCAGAAGATATTATCATTTAATTTTTATGATGGACTTTTATGCAAAATGAGGTTGTAAATCAAAATTATCTCTTCAGTGGTCGCCCTCGAAATCATAACGCGAGAGAGAGAGAGAGAGAGATTGCGTGGAGTCATCTAACTCAGTGATCAGTTGCAAACTACGAAATAATTCATTAACAAGTTGACAAAGTATAAATCTACGACATAAAATATTGATTTCTTTTACTTTTGCTTTTAAACAAAAGTATTCATAAATATGCAGGTAGATGAGTGCTTTTTGAAACGTTTCATATTCTCGTTGATCACTTTTCATGTTTCGTGCATTTCAGAAACTTAAGCGTTTGTAAATCACAAAGAGCATAACCAAAAGGGTTGAACTTTTTTGGTATATTCTGAATGTTATTCATTTCCCGCATCAGATAAGCTTCTTTCACCGATTTTTTGTGCGTGTTCTGGACGCAACCACAATATACAATTTCCGTAGATTGTTTCGTTTGTTTTATACGAAGCGCAGCTAGGGAAAGTCGCGACCGCGTATTGATTTTATGGAAATTATTAAATCCTATTAAATACCAGATCGTTGAGGACATTCCGGAACATTTTTAATTCATTTAAATTATATGCTAGAACGCGATAATAGGGATATCAAGGACATTCCACGGACAACATTCTTCTAATTCAACCGAGAAATCATCTGAGAAGGCATTGCAGTAATCGTACGAACTCCATTCAAAACCGTATGGAATTTTAATGTTTGTACAGAGAAAATATAATCAGTTCTGAGCTCAGTAGAGGTTGTAAAATATAAGAATAAATGTTTCATTTTAATTGTTTTGAGAAAAGGCTGATAATTTGTATTAGTTGCCATCAATTCAAAAATTGGTTTCAATTAATAGAACTTCCAGGAATCGTGATTCTGTATTGAATTACACGGCCACATGCAACAGGTAAGAAGTAATATGTTGTAAGTCGAAACCCATGATTGAAATTGAAGTAAAATTAATAAATTAACGTTTAACATTGAGAGAATTTATGAGCATAGCAGGGCAACGGAAGAAATAACAAGATTAATAATAGCAGAGGAAGTAATTCCCTTCATTATATTTCTATAATTATTTGTAGATAATATCAAGAGCTAGTAATATTAAATATCGTAAAAGGAGGGGTATTTCTCAAATGGCTATCACAACGCGGGGAATGAGACGAAGTATTTCTCAATGTGATGTAATGAACGAGTCAAAATATACAATTTTTAACAGAATGTAGATTGGAGGTTTACACTTTACAAATACTTATTAAAGTTTCCAAAAGAAATGCCCCGACATCTACAATATGATGTTTTGTGAGGGAAAATATCCCAAACCTATCAAAATCACATATTTTCAAGAAATATCTTCAATAGCGTTAATTTAATGTGAACTTAACCCTGTAGTGCCCCTTGTTACATATATGTAAAAATATTTCTAGTAAACTTGTATTTGCACCTTTTTGCACTAATTAGCAAATTTTTATTCTACAATAGATATAGACAACCTAAATTAATCATATAAGCAAGTTTTCTGAATGCCAGTTGCCGATTTAGCCGTGATCGCTAAGGCATTAAATACTCCTGGCCAGGGTGTACATTTGACTTGCGTCGGTTCGAATCTTCACCTAAAACCGTGGTTAGCTGATATATGCGTGGGGTTAAATCGGAGGGAGGTCGGTGTAAGGCAAACGGTGGTTGGTCCTTACATATTTCGCTACATTTTAATATTTTTATAAGTCGAAACGAAACACTTCAGATGCGCATTTGCAATATATGTCACAGAATCATCTCTCTTACAAAGCAAATGCAATGTTGCTTCTATGGCCACCATATCTTTGCCATGTATGATCAAACTTACCCCTCCTCGCTTACTGCGTACTCCGAGTCAAGGATGAGCGGATTTTTATGGACAAAAGTAATTTCAAGCACGTGCTTGTTCAGGTTTCAAACAGCAAATTCGTTACTCGATCGAAAACTAACAGATATTTTTTTACAAAACATTGTCTTAACGCATTGTTCGATTTGGGGGGAAGGGCATATTCCCTTTAAACCCCTCCCCTAGGATCCATCCCTCGCTACATAGAATCTACTTTCAGCCACTCCGAATCCTTGTTAAGAACTGATCGGCAACAGTCTATGGTAGGAAAATGATTGTAGAGAACAATTTTAAACAATAATGTATTTTTATTTTCCATAGTTTTTATTTTCCTTACATGTTTTTTAAAAAGTAAGTACGTATTTTACATTTTTTATTACAATAAATTTCGTTCCCTAGTCGTTAGTATCGACTGCATAAAGGACTGGAGATCATGAAGTGTGAAAGATGGTTGGTGAATTATTATAAATGGATGGTATTACGTTCAATTGAGATAGAAATGGGAATGCCAACTGAGTCCTAAACACAGTGAAAACACCCACATCCTACGAAAACCTGAAACCCGCAGCTATCGGCTCCGCGTATTTGGACTTATCTCCAACCCCCTGCACCACCGAAGCTGTGGAACACATAGGTATAGTACACAATATTTTGTTTTCTACCTGGGACTTTTTCCAGCTTCAGGGAATGTCAATTTCGACTATCCGTGCTGATACCCACTATGTCCCTCATGGGGACACATAATAGCCTTTACACTACACACATTTGCGGGATCATTGGTTTGAGGTCAGCAGCCTCACAAGCCCTTCCGCGACAACACACATACATGAACGAGAAGGGACAAACAACCACGCTCACGGCGGGACTCGAACCCGCGACCCTTCAGACCGAGCCACTGCGTCAGCTCACGTTCTAGCCACCTCGGCCATTCAGACCGGCATATAGCACACAATGTGAATCCCCTCAATGCGAATGAATCGTAAATTATGAAAACCACCCGAGATTCTGCAAGAGGAATCCCGCTAGGATGCACGTTCGCTCGTTGAGGTGGAGAGAAACCAGGGAAACTCCAGTCAGACCGGCCGGACCGGAGACGGATCGGGGGCCGTTGAAATCGAGGTGGCCCCGACGGCGCGGCGCCCGGGCGTGCCCCAGGGGCCACGGCACTGACCCGCCACTTTCCGTCGCGCCACCAGCCACAGGGTTGCTGTTTGGGGATGCAGTGGAGCTGCAAACGAGGAGCAAAGATTTTTCCCTTCATGAAATCTGTTCCTTAAAGACAGAGTTTTAAGTAAGGGTCATGTACAATTTTTCAAAAATTTGAGTGCTTTTCGCGTAATTTTGCGTGAAAATACAGGGGAGAAAGTACATGCTGTTTTAGTACTACCACTAGTTGAATGTGAGTTAATTAGCTTTTTCTGATACTTAAAGACTATCCTCTAAGGTAACATAGCACATAGGGTCCTTTGTCGGAAAACATATCATTGTCTCTCCATGTGGTATTTGTTATGGTTCGCAGTGGGTTTTATCTTGATTCTCTCTTTTCCTACGATATCTCTCATTTTACTGCTAAAAGTATTTGTCGAGTCAAAGCAAAAATTTCCTAATAATATAGTTTTAGCTCTTAATTTTATGACTTAAATGTAAATAAACCTACAAAACCTAAAATAACATCCCCATTTTTTTAATAATAAATACATTTTGAGTTATACGAATTTCACTTGTAACACAATATCTCAAATAATATTTAAAACATTTTCATAATTCTTTTTCCAGAATAGAAATAAATATCTGCTGCATTATATACACCACAATGTTTTGTGAGAAGTAAAACTTTGAAGGGTTTATAAAAAATTAAATTAAAAAAAATATTTTGAATCTATTTTCTTTTGAATGCATCGCTTCAAGTATTGTATAGTGGAATATTATATATTATTCACATAATAACATCAAACGTAACCTGTAAAATTCAGAAAGAATCATTTCAATGTCTCTATTATTTTCCGAGTTATGATGCTCTTTGTTAAGCATTACGCAATAATCTTGTTTTAGCTCTTAATTTTCATAATGAAATTTTCAGAAGAAATTAAAATTTGTCTCCTTCCACTTCGTCTTCCCTCCTCCTTTTCCTTCTTCACAAGTACCTTCTCCTGCTTTTGTTCTCTGGTGTTTTCAGTTAAATAGTTGGCTTTTGTTTTTCAATTTCACATGATTGCTTTCCTTAAATCATGTTTCATGGGGACCACGGAGACATGGCAACGACGCCATCTTGAAAACATTTTATTATATCTCCAAAAATATAGCAGATTGAAAAAAAAGAATTTAGCCACAAGAAAGTGTATTATATGACGCTTCCAGAATGGAACAAATACAAAAATGCAAGTTTTCAACATTCTCGGTCAATTTTTAGTAGACATAATGGAGAGTCTTCGAGTTCATTACTTACGACATCATGTGTCAGTAAATCTTTGTCATAATATTTCAACAAACAAGCCTCCATTAGAGGCAAACCGGACAAATCCATAAAGACCCCAAATGATAACGAAACTTGAACTATTGAGTCGCCTGTATGCATTTTCAAACCGTATGATACATAAATATACAAGTTGTGTAATTTTAAAACCAAATCCAAAGAAATCAATATAAAAGAAATTGATGGAAAATACTACTAATGTAACTTTCTAGATATGACTGAAAAATAATTAAGAAACGTTTATTAATGTATTAAAGAGCTGGATTTGGTTTGTTCGTCAGTTTCAAAACCGGCAAAGGCTTTACTCTTCAAATTAGCTATTTTCACAATTTCTTAATTATCAAATCTGCTGAGTTCACAATCAAAACAAGAACTTTGTCAATAATTTCGTTTCAAAGACGAAAATGAAACCTGAAATGTTAATCAATATAAATTTATCTCATCTGAAATTACTGCAACTTTTGTAATAATAATAATAATAATAATAATAATAATAATAATAATAATCGAATTAAAAAGAAGAACAAGAAACATTTCACGATCATTAAATTATAATTGGAGGATTTAGTTTCAAAACAGCCAAGTCTGATCCTTTAATTTTACAGTTATCCAAGTCTAATTCTTTAATTTCATAAAGTGAAATTTAGGTTTGACTCCTCAGTTTCAGGTCCTGAGTCCTTCAGCTAAATATTGGTCAATATTTTCTTACATGATTTGTTCAATAAGTATTAGTTTTTTTTAATGAAACAAATTTATCTGTGGTATGAACTGATAACGTTTTTCGCAAAAACAACTGAATAGCAATTAGTAAGTTCCAAGCATTTGTGACCATGGCCGCTAATCGAACTTCAGACTCAGGGATTATGCACAGTTGATTTAACCACGTAGTTACCGAAAATCCTCATATTAGTATGTTTTATTCTACATTTATGAATAAATCGTTTTCCGTGATATTTTACAAATCACAAAAAAATTGATTTTGCACATTTAAAAACTCAGGCCTTCATACGCTCGTACAGAAAGGTTCCAGAAAATCGAGCAGAGGCGATGAAGCTCTGTAGCTAACCCTTCATACAAACGCACGTTATTCCTTTTCCGCCACATTCCACAGAAGCAGCGAAGGGCACTGCGCATTTTCTAAGCGTTTCGTCTTTTTTATTAGCGTCGGGGGGGGGAGCGGCTGGTTGGTCTTACACACGCCGGCGAAAAGGGACCGGAGAAGGAAAACCGAAGGAAACTACTCGGGGAAAGAAGAAAGGGAATCGAAAAGTGGAAGGAAAAGTAGCGTGCAGAAGAATGGAGATCGGACTAATAAGCTTATGAACAGCAGTTCAGGTAATTATGGAGCGGAGAATGTCAGACCGAGTTTTAAAACGGCGAACAACGACCAGGTCAGTCGGCAAAGAAAATGGACGGGGCGGGCCCCGGTCACGAATTAGGTGCGTCGTCCTTAGACGGGAAATAAGGAGATGGGTAGAAGGGGCTGAAAGTCCAGAGAAAGGAACATCAAACATTCTATCAAGGGAGAAGACTGAAACACGTGACGAGTAAAGTACACGTACGAAAACCCTATGATTCAATTTGGTCATCTAGTGAACGGGGCTAGGTGTTGGGCTAATGAAGGGCCAAAAGACTAGTCGTGGAGAGGCCTTTTAAAACTGCAGACACTAGGTCAGAGGGTCGAGGATAGCGGCCAGAGAATCGTAGGCAGGCAGTGGTACAGTAGCGCACAGGTGACTAGTCTGTTTAAAGAGAAAACTGATCGGAGGAGACAGAGAGGGGAGATGCAATTGAATAAAGAACACGCAAATGAGTGAGCGCGCAGAAAGAAAAGGACCAGCGCAGTTAAGTTAGTGTCGCATTAAAGCACGAGCTGGAAAAATTACAGGATATATGCATTCACCACCAAGAAAAATTCTTTGAAAAACAGAAAATTAATATTTTCAAAATTAACAGTGTGATTCAATTTTTGCAAATTTCGCCAATGAATTAGACCAAAGGGCAAATTATGAACACAATAAAAATAAGAATTTAAAAATGCGACGGGTTCTTTTCCATTTAATACACTAAAATTAAATAGTTCTTGAGACACTTCACTCCTGACATTCGATTGTTTTTCTATGATGCCGAAACCACAATAAATGTTTAATTAAGCAACTATTTATGTTAAAAAGCCATATCTTGCCAGCTGCCTCTGCAGCCGCCCAAACTATATTTTGTTGACATTTTCTCAATTTTTCGGTTTCCTTATAGAAGAAACGAAATATTACTTTAAGAATATTTAAAATGAGTAAAACCTCGTCCTAAACAGCAATTTTCATTGAAAAATCTAGTCGTGTTTAAGAAAATAGGTTGCTGCAATGGCTTATGCGGGTTAAGCGTTACTCTAAATACGAAATTTGATGCTCTTTTACACAGAAAATTTTTGAGTTTTCGAAAACTTTCATTAGAAGTCATTTAACGCACTTTCACTCACAAATGCAATAGTATTTACAAATTGCAGAAAGTGTGCTTATTAACGGCGTAAGAGATATTTAAAAAAATATTTTTGTGTGATTTTTTAAAAATAAGTTACACCAAAATTAATGTTATGTCGTATTAAACAGTGTAATTAGCACTATACGTTGGAAAATATTGAAGAAAAAATTTCGAGCTGTTTTTCAGAAAATGGCGTTTCTGAAAATGTGGAATTTTGGGATTATTATTGAGGTCATTATTGAGAATATGAGCTCAAAATTCTGCATTTTCAGAAACGTTCAGCAGCCATTTTCCGAAAAATTGCTCGAAAATTTTTCTTCAAAGTTTTCCAACGGATAGTGCTAATTGCACTGTTTAATATGACATAAAATTAATTTTGGTGTATTTTTTAATTACACAAACCTATTTTTTATCTCCCGCTGTTAATAAGCAACAGAAAACTGTTGAGATTTCGAGAAACTTTGTATGACATTATTTCAATCAACAATCGTAATAATATCAATCGACGATCACCGTTACGTTAAACTAAATTATAACGACGTGAAAAATAATTTTTGCAATTTTTGAAAAACAAAAGAATACAGCAATATGGTATTTATGGTACCTTATGGAGTACATGTAGCACTAATCCTATCAAAAGTTTTAAAAACATTTGGAGCCGTTTTCGCGGAACTGTTTTTGTTATTTTTCACCATATTGTTTTTGTCATCTTTCAGTGTACATCCAAAACCTGTGAAGTATTAAACTCGAAAATATTAAAAACATGGAAAATATTTATTCATTCATATAAAATTGAGCGAACTATGTAATATTGGTTTCGACGAAAGTAATTACTTTCATGCAAGTTCATCAAAATGTTTATTTTTAGGTGATATGGAATGTGGTGTATGGAAACCACGAGGCGCAACTTGAAATTTCACTGAAGTGTCAACGCTCAAGATGAAAGGGAAAAAACACGTATTTCCGAAAGATCCGAGGCGTGCTCATAAGTGTGGCCAGTCGAAATGAGCCGTGGAGGTGCGCCAGATGCGGGGTCCGAGGCAGCGCCGCGCCCGGCGGCGCAGCGAACGAGGCCGGGGAGGCGCGGAGTGACCGACTTCGGCCCCTGAAAGCGCAGGCGACTCTGCGGCGATGGCGGCGCCTCACAGTTCAATTTCAAATGAATCCTCAGTTTATTTGGCGAGCCAACAGGCCTACTCTTGCGTCTGTCCCCGCTAATTTCTCTACGCTCATTTCGCCGTCTATCTGAAAAAGAAGAGAACATACGAAACAGGCGATCAGTATTTAGCTTCGAGGTTTAATTTAGGCTTGAGAATCGTTTACAGGCTGTACATCTACAATATGGGACAGCCGGCTTTACTTTCCCTCCCGAGAAAGACGTACGAAACATTTTCCCGGTTATAAATAAACAGCTTCCTTCGGATTTGAACATGCAAATTTGGGTTTAACAGTCCGATATGCTACCTTGTACACCACTGAAGCCACGGGGCGAGAGAACGGTGGTGGTGTGAATAACGGTGACGGCGGAGAAGTTGAAGTCGGCAGAGGCGGCGAGAGGGGTGCCTGAGGTGACAGATAGTGGACGCTGCGTCTGTGCCAGTGGAGCGTACGGAGGCCAAGACAACAAAGGAAGCAGTGGAAGAGGCGCCAGGAGAAGCAACGTTGGGGCAATGGGCGAGGAAGCGGCAGCCCGTGTGATAGGTAACGGACGAGGCAGCAGAGGATCCGGCGGTGATGGCGGTCGGGAACTGACCGATTGCGGAGCGGAAGCGGCTGCGCAGGTGGCGGAGGAGACGACGCGTCGTCGCGACGGCGGCGCGCGAGGTGGTGGTGACGGAGTGAAGTGGAGAAGGGGATGGGGGACGCAGCGGCTGAGACGGAGGCGGAAATGGTTTAGTTGGTGG
>BLKR01013560.1:0-10567 GCA_011170035.1 Teleogryllus occipitalis | reverse complement strand
ATGGAAGAAATATGGGAAGCGTTTAAAAATATTCTAGTAAATGCCGAGCAGGCATTTGTACCAAGTAAATTGTTAAAAGCAAAATGCGATCCGGAATATTATAATGCGAAAATCAGACGGTTGAAAAGAAAAACCAGAGAAGCGTTTAGCAACAGACACTGTAGTGAAAACCATATGACACTATTTCGAAATTATTCAAAAGCTTTGAGGAAGGAAAAGAAAATCGCAGAGGAACATCATTTAACTCATATTCTTGATGCGGAGGGCAGTAAAAATTGGTCGGCATTTTTTAAATACGTTCGTAGAAGGAAGGGAAATAAAGATGAGATTCCAGTTGTTCGGGTTAATAATTCGCCAATATCGGACGATTGTGAAAAAGCTAATGCTTTTAACGCGTATTTTAGCTCCGTTTTCAAGCAAAAGTCAAATTGTATTCAGATACCATCACTGTCAGATAGAAGTCTTTTTCATATTAATGTAAATACTGTGCGGAAAAGAATAAAATTAATGAAGAGAGGGAAATCACGAGGCCCGGATTCTATTTCCACGGACGTCATTAAATTAGGTGGAGAGGCTATTATACCATATTTAATTAGGTTATTTCATGTATCGATAAACAACGCTTGCGTACCGGAAGATTGGAAGCTGGCTCTCGTCGTGCCTATTTTTAAAAGTGGCGACAAGACATTACTTAGTAACTATAGACCGGTAAGTCTTACATCAGTCGTATGCAAGCTTATGGAACATCTAATTTCTAGCTATATCAGGAAAGAATGGGAGGACAAGCAATGGCTTTATCAGGGTCAACATGGTTTCAGGAATGGTTTTTCGTGCGAAAGTCAGCTAGTCTCACTTTTACAGGACCTAGCCGACGTAGTTGATGAAGGTGGTAGGGTCGACGCGATTGTAATTGATTTTGCCAAAGCTTTTGATGTTGTTCCACACGATCGTCTTGTAAAGAAATTAATAGATTCGGGCTTAGACACTAGAGTGGTAGCGTGGATAAACGAACTACTTCGTGACAGGACACAAAAGGTCCGAATCGGAAATTACTTTTCAACTTCGCGAAACGTCACGTCAGGAATTCCACAAGGGAGTGTCATCGGCCCACTCATGTTTCTTGCCTTCGTTAATGATTTACCGACAAGTTTAGTATCTAATGTACGACTCTTTGCAGATGACTGCGTAATTTATAGAATTGTTAACTCGGAGGAGGACGAGAATATTTTGCAGCGAGACTTGGACAAATTACATATCTGGGTGGATACAAACGGCATGGAAATAAATAGTTCAAAGAGCAAATCCATCACGTTTGGTAGGGGTCGAAGTTACAATGAAACCGCATATAAATTGAATAATAATATTATACCTCGAGTCACGTCTTGCAAATATTTAGGAGTTCAGCTAGACAGTAAATTGACATGGGAAAATCAGGTAAATTTCGTTGTAGGGAAAGCATGGAGATCTTTGCATTTTATTATGCGGATTCTCAAAAAGAGTTCAGTGAGTGCCAAAGAACTGGCATATATGTCATTAGTGCGACCCATATTAGAATATGGCGCGATATGTTGGGACCCATACAGACTTTTGCAGCAAAGAAATCTAGAAAAGGTTCAGTGTAGAGCTTCAAAATTTGCTTTCAGGGGTACCAGGAATAAAGTATGGGAGTCACTCGAAACAAGGAGAATGAAATCGCGTCTCTATGCTATGTATAAAGCGTACACAGGCTTTCGACCGTGGAAAGAAATTCAAAGTCGATTAGGCAAACCTACATATTTCGGCAGAGCGGATCACATGCACAAAATTCAGACAAGAATTCAGAAAACGGACGTTGGGAAATATTCATTCGCGAATCGAACTATTAGAGACTGGAACGACTTGCCTGTGACAATCTTTGAGCCCTTCCCTCATGATGTCAGCAAATTTAAAAATAAATTAAATTCCTAGATGTTTATATGTGTCTTATTACCTCCTATGTAAAGTATGTTATATTATAACTATTATTATTATAACATTATTATTATTACTATTACTATTATTATTATTATTATTGTTATTATTATTATTATTATTATTATTATTAATATTATTATTATTATTATTATTATTATTATGTGCAGTGGCGTGTAGTGCAGTGATGTGAAGTTGAGGGAAAAGAGTGTGTCAGAATCACATTAAAATGTGATTGGCAGTATGGTGAGGTGAGACGAGGCGACGTGAAGTGAAATGAAGTGATGTGAAGTGAAGTGAAGTGAAGTGAAGTGAAGTGGAGTGCTATGGAAGCTTGCACGGTGAAATGTTTATGTTAATTTGTAAAGTGTGTAAAATTTGTAAAATTTTGTATAGTTGTTAAGTTTTGTAATGTTTAGTTAGTGTATTCTGCCACCAAGTTCTGGAACTTATTTGCAGAATTAGTAATAAATCTATCTACTCATATTTTTTTAAAAAGGGTATGACATCGTTTAAACATTTTAAAATCTGAGATAAATCGCATGAAAATAACGGTTTTAATATTGGAAGTGTGAGACTGTTTCCAAAACTATTTGATCGTTTGCATATTTTAAATTTCAGGGGTGTTTGTAAACGATCTCTTCTGCGAGTAAAAATGTAAATAAAAAACGTGTGTCAGGATATACATATGGGATATGGCATAAGGGATATGCATAGTTGTCTCAGTAGATGCCCACAATTCGAGATTTTAGTTAAAAAATCACAGTTTTTCCTCGGAGCACTACAATATTCTCTTTATTCTACGAAGGTTGTAGGTGAGATATTGAAAAGATTTATTTTAGCGATATTCCGCAAATGTTGCAAACATCAGATACAAATCAAGTGAGGATCGCCTTGTGTTTTGTGTAACAAATTTTAGTGACCAACGGAACTAAACACTAGTAGTGCTGCAAAATGGCACATGCTTTCTCGTAATAGGTTCCTAATCTCTTAATTCTGAGCTAGCTTTTCGAGTTTACTTCGCCATATTCCCAGATGCTTCCTACCGCTGTGTAAAAGACATTTTTTCACATTTTCCCGATTAGTCGTGACCATAATAGATGAAATCCAAATGTCTTTAATAATATTATATAAGAGTAAAACCTGTCTCTATCAGCGAATTTTGATTAAAAAACTTGGAGTCTGAACAGACTATCGCGAAAATAGGGGCTATATATCTTTTGTTAATTTGATCATCTTCTTTGGTAGGTGTAATTTTTGTCCCATCCAACTTGAAATTTTGAGGATGTTGAAAATGATAAATAAATTTTAGATGCTGCGCCACTGTTAAAGGTGTCTTTCTTAGACCAAAGTGAGTAAACTTGCCTGTCCTGTAGAGAACTTACAAAATCCCCGCACAGACATGTGAAAAACTTTGTTTACGCTCTTTGTTTTATTTCACATCGTTCCCAGTCTTTTTATCTACTTACAAGAGTTGTCAAAATAATAATGTTAATAACAATAATAATAATAACAATAATAATAATAATAATAATAATAATAATAATAATAATAATAATAATGTACCATTGCGTTAATTATTCCAGAAAACTTCCACCGGGAGCGGTAGCTCAGTGCATCAACTGATGTCTCTGCAGCGCATCTGACGGGGAGGTCCTAGGTTCGAGTCCTGACGGCGGCAGGATTTTTGACACTAGCCTTTCAGCTACTTTCGAATTCAGTCGCTGTCTGGAGGAGAATTCTAGTGTCCGGCTGCTCTGATCGGTAGTTTTCCGTGGTTTCTCCGATCAACACCAGGTGAATTCGGGAGCAGTACTCTCACAAACGGGCCGCGGACTGCGCGCGATCTGTCCCTCCTATTCCTTGTCCTATCCTCTCACCTTACACACACACTTATACTTACATGCACTACACTACCACTATTCCGGGAGACCGGTCGGGAGCCTAGAGCTTGTCCTGGCTGGGGCGGTGTCCCGTTGGTGGGAGAGTCCTGGTTAGGGAGAAGCCCCACTAGCCGACGGTAAGTCGGCGCCGGATCTCGCCATCCAGCAGGGGAAGATCACCGCCATCTCCCGAGAAAAAACATGCACTACACGAACGGGACTAATTACTAAAGCAGTTGACGTGCCCGGAGACACGAACAAATCAATCCAGAAAATATCCGAACTGTACAAATGGCTTAGATTAATTTATAATTAAGATTTAAAAATATGATGAAAATATTAGCAAGAAATAATCTATTTACCATTCTAATGCCATTCGAACTATTCCTCAAGAAAGTAGAAAGCAGTAATGACGCAGAATGCGTTGTAGCAATAGGAAAAGCAGTAATGAGGAAATGTAAAACATTCATACTTAATCACAGGGAGATTTTTCAGTATTTTGTATTAATCATTCCATATTTTTAGTTAAATTGTGTTTTTTTAATTTCATTAAATGCTAATATTCTTTTCTGAAAAGAAGATACTTGTCTTAGGTCACGTGTTGTATTTTTGAACAGAAAAAATAAAATGGTAGATTCTCATATTTTTCGTTTATCGTATGTATTTTTCTAGTGTGTCATGACAGTTTACCGAAATTGCAATATTACTCAATTTCTGTCTGTATATTGGGTCTCTTGAAACGTTCAATCAATAGACAGTTCAATCTCGGCAAGGCCGCTTCTTAAAAACAAAGACGTTATCCCCATATTTTTTAGCACTTTCTCGATTAAGTGAATCTTTTAACTCTTAACTACTTGCCGTTATTTAGCTTAAGAAAGCAATTACTGTATTTATGTTGGTCTTCAAGAATTTAACGAAAAGTCATTAAAACTTTTACAGTGACCGCCTTCCGCAAATGCGATCGAACAGTAAAATGAAATCTCTCAAAACTATAAACCCACATAGACAAAGTATTCTCAAATTCCGATTTAATCATAGAAAATTAAAAGTTCTTTCTTCTAGTATCATTGCCTTTATTATTAGAACCATCAGTTTTGAGTGCCTACGGCAATCTGGCTGCGGAACTCTGTTTGCATGATAAATTTGTTTCTGTGAGTTTGAGACAGAAAAGTATACTAAAAGAGTTGCTTTACAACATATCAATTTTATTGACGCAACTTCTGTTATGAAAGCTGAGATTTAAACTATTAGATTTTTTAAATATAAAAGTTTAATTACCATTCCTTAAGCCTCTTGGATGGCTCATGGGCAGCGTACTAACTTCCCGTGCTGTGCGCCCGGGTTTTATTTCCCGTCGAGGCAAAAATAGAGTTCTAGCTTTCTTTTAAATCGTCCCAGTTTCTGTAGCTGTGTGATGTAGAAAAGCTCAAGCAGGCGGATCTTGCTAGTTACGAAGAAGAGAATACATGTTCGCCTCATGTCGTTCTTACCCCCAAGCATGGGAATTTGACTAGGCCCAGGTATGGGGAACACAGGTAGCTGGCTGGCGAAGTCGGACTACCGACCCAATAACATCAAATACATTATATTTATCATTCCCTCGTTACATACCATATTTTATTATCCAATGTAATTGGTAGAGTTAGTAAGTAGATCATATTCTCTTTTCAATCAAGTATGTTCTATTTCACTGGCCAGTGAAATCCATCTCCAGTTAATATATTTTGCTAATTTATAATGAACATTTCGATGTCAAACATGTTTTCATTCATCTAAAAAAATCATCATCAGTTCAAATTAATTTTCAATGTACGGTGGAGGAATATACAGATATTAGTATCAGTATTAAAAAATGGTCAGCGATACACATTCCGATCACCTTGTGATTTGTTATACTGCAGGAATTGAAGTCTTTTACTTTCATATTGCGTCACAAAAGTAGAAGTACAATTTAATTTGAAAATGATGAAACTAACAATATTTTTATCGAGATGTTTCGAAAAAAGCTATTATGTAATTATATTGGTAACTATTAAAAATTTTAACTTCGTAAATTCTTTCATTCAAAATAGCAGTCTTATTTTTCTAACACGTACATTTTAATGTGCTATTTCAGCGTTTATCAAACTCCAGTATCACTGCACTCAGTTGAACAAATGAATAACTAAGAAGTGAATGTGATGTTAACTGTGAAGTGATCACTTAGATATGTGGTTATAAATGCAGTCTCCCTCCGTGGTACATTTTATCAGATTATCTACTTTTTTCTGTCTACCACCAACTTCCAAAAACTTCCTCTTCCTCTTGCATATTAATTATTTCCGAGTGTTTTTTTGGAAATATATCAGCAACATGCCGTTTCCAGTTGTATATCGCCATTTCGTTTCTCTGTTGCATTTCTAATTTTGCTTACTTTTCATCATTATTTCATAAAGCTTCATTTCTTTTATCTGAGAAAAAATGTATCTGCAAATTCTATTTCTCTAAAATCTCTTTCTCCATTTTCAGGTTTTATGTCCTCTGGCGGATTTTGCTCTTACTACCCGGGCATTATTTACCATCAAGAAGCCTAACTTTTATCCTTCGATATTTTATCTATTTATTTATTTATTTATTTTAACGATTATCCTGTTCATATGTCAAGGTCTATCCATCTTCATAAATTTGCTTTTGTGAGTTGGTATGATCCGGATTTGTGGTTACGAAAATCTACGTAAGAAATATTTATTTATTAATTTTGGATTTGGAAATTTTCGTTACCATTACCATAAATAATAATACTTGTTTTTCAAAATCAATTAAATATTAAAATCTGTTACTCTTCTGCTTCTAACAAACAAAAACATACATAGCCCTTGGCATAACAATGACAGCAAAACAAAAACAATAATCACTGTTAAATATTTGAACATTACCCTTCACTCCTCCTTTGCATGCCATTACGTCTTTATTATCCTAATTGAAAAATTAATAAAATATACAACAAGGCTTGGTCTTCGTACAAAATTCGTGTTAATATGTCCCCTTTGTATCACTTTCCTGTTATGAATCCGCTGCACTCTTGACCGTCGACTTTCGCGTATATTTTAAATTTCCATTACTGCGTAGTCCAATTACGTCTTGGTATCTTGGCATCTTCTTCTTCTCCACACTATTTATACCTTTTCCAATTTACAACTTTTGTACTATCAACAATCCAACTAATGTTCACATCTGATGAACGTCACCTCGCAGAACATCCATCTCCCATCCGATCGACATCGCGCCGGAATCCTGCCTTCTTGTCCACCACACGCGCTATTCTTCTGTCTCCTAAGATGCGCAGTACTGTGCACATTTTCATGGCTCAATTTTTCTGCGCTGACTCTCACATTCCTCGCACGCCTTCTCATTTCTGATTGGCTAATCTCGTCTAAGCATCTTATCGAGTTATTCCATGAACTATCGATTCTTGCGTTCTTTTATGAAATTTGACTAATACCCACGGAAATGTCTCACGTGTCCATTCGATATTACAACCGTCACAAATTCCATTTTTTTCCCATCTATTAGGTACACTGCACTTCCCTTACATTCTCATTATTTATAAATCGCCTTATAATTCCTTTATATTCCCCATCGTTGATACGGTTAATCTTTGTAATTTATATGTAATTCGTTTATATATATTTCACTTACATTGTGATAAATCACCACCATCCACACACTAAGTCTATCATCACGCTAAAATTATTCAGATGCATATTGAACCCAAAAAGCTCATTTCTTGATTTAAATATTTATTTTTTTACTATTAGAACAATTTCGTACAACTCATTAACAAACTTTAGAGAAGTTATGATTCTTGAATAATATAAATACCACTTGGCCCTCACAAAACTGTTTCCGCACAGCACGATTTCAAGAGAATTAAATTCGAAATAAAAATATTTCTTCAGTATATAGCTTATTGGAGTTTCTCGCGTGTTTGGAGAATTGGTAGGATTTTGCCTTCCGCGAAAACGCAAGCAAGGAAAACATAGAGGCAGGCGAACCACGCACTCCACTGTTTTGAAATTCTGCAGCGCTCAGGCCATCGCGAAGCCCATTTTGCAACGATCCACGCTGCTTAGTTGCTCTCCCAGATACGAAAGCGCTCTCCCACCCGTTTAGCTCTACAGCCTGATAAGGAACTTCTCCACAATAAGAAGGAAACATAAAGAAGAGGAGGGAGAAATAAAGATGTTTACACCACAGCGTTTTATTCTCATTTCTGAACCTCCGGGGCCGACGGAGTGAGAGGGAAATTTTATGTTCCAACGGTCTACGTGAACAGACAATGCGAAGTTCTTCCTTTCAGACTGTTCTCAGGAGACCAAGGCAGCCATTGTGTCGGTTTGCTTGCATATGACTTTGCCTACAGACGTTTATATCTGAATTCCCAAAGAGCAAGATGATTTAGAGATTATTGCATTCCACTCTTGATGACTTTAATACGAAATAAATTTCAATTTCAATTTGCATATCTTGTAATAATTAATTTAGCATGACAGTTAAATAATAACAATTTATAAGTTGCCAATTATTACAATATTTCACATATAAAATGTGTCATAAAGTATGCCACATTAGAGCAATTATGCTCTCGTTGAAACATTAACTTGAGTTTAATCAGCAAGAACTTCCATTGTTTCGAAGGAATTCAGGTTATATAAATAGAAAACAGACGTTTTATTTTTAAAATCGTCCAGAATTATTTATTTGCGATTGAAGTAAGAAAATAACGGTAAAAAATATTACAGTTTTCTTGTTCAGATTGTACACTTTTGCACAATCCACATTCTTTCCGTGTACTTGTACTTTGCCAATGGTCGTCGGATAGCCACGGGAAAGTGCTAAGTAAAGATACCGCAAAAGCAGATGATATCTCAAATAGTAGCAGAGCCACAATAATTCCAATAGCACGGTCTAGGGGAGTAACTAATATATCATAACAGCGTAATCTCACCAGGGCACATAACTCTCCGCACAACTATCCGTACAAGACGATCACTTCAGAACTCAAGGCCCAACTCTCTTCTTCTATTACGTCGTTCGGAGTCCCCTTTCATAGTAGCAGCGACGTCATACCAGCGACTCGCCTCGCAGCTCTCGTCACGCTGGCTGCTTTCCAGCGGTAGTGAGTCCCGTAAACGCGCGCTGCCATGCGGGTTGCGAGCCTATTTTAAACTCCCCCAACACACCCAGAACAACGATAAATACGGGTATCTTTATTATTATTACTATTACTATTACAATTATTATTACTATTATTATTACTATTATTATTACTATTATTATTATTATTATTATTATTATTATTATTATTATTATTATTATTATTATTATTATAAATGATGTTTGACCCTCAAAGAATTCCCAGCCGAGAATCGAATTCGGATCTCCTGGTAAACGACCAGTTCCTACAATTATCTAAACAGTTAAACATCATTTGACACATTACTTCTGCTAAGTAGATAATGGGTCACAACTGTAGTTGGCAATTGGGAAACGGGAGACACATTCCCGCATAATTGTTCAATCTTATAACTGTATCCAGGTAAAATATTAATATTATTGTATTATTATTATTGTTATTGTTATTTCCATCCCCACACCGTACCTAACAATATTGTGACTAACTAAACTCCATTTACTTGAATAATGCCTCATTTTCATTGTTATAATTGTTTCATTTGAAACGTAATCGCCCTCATTTTGAAACTGTCTCAACTGTCAACTCAACTGTTTCATCAGTCTCATTTGAAACATACTGATTTGTTCACAATCTGCGACGGATCACTTTTCCATTACGTTACCTTTTTTTTCAACCTCTTCCTTTACACAAGCACCAATTCCCCCATTTCACTGCTTTCCACCTCATCGCCCCATCAGCTTCACCCGAAGCCCCTCCCAAGACTCACGCACGCCCCTGCAGCCCCACTTCCAGCCTCAATTATTTAGTCCCAGCTTGCGTCGGGCCCACGTCATGTTAGGTCGTTAACGAGATTGACAAATGAGCATCGAGGCCGCGCTGTGTCTGTTGCAATTAAAAGGGCTGCTTCAGCGGCGACGAGGGACCATGAAGAGGAGTAAGCAAGGCAACAGAATGAGGAGGACGAGGAGGAGGAGAATTCGTGGTGGTAGTGATGGAGACGTGGCAGTTCGTAGAGAAGTAGTAACGCTTGGTTGTTTTCAAGGGAATAGTCATATTGATGATCGATGGCCGTAATGTTGATTGTGATAAGGATAGTCCTTGTGATAATAATGGATAATGGTCGACATCACCAAATTCGATTGCGAAAAGTGGATGTAATCTGGCTTACAAAAAAAGAAGATTAAAAAGGGTTGGTGATGATAACAGATGGCATGAGAAATAGCTACAGTAAGATAATAAGGTGGTTTTATTAGTAGGCTATTAGTCACTTCGAATTCAGTATTGCCATGTAATTATGGAAATAAACTCTGATTTGCTTCTCCTTGTTTTGTTTTTTTTTATTTCGTTTTTACCACCTCTATTTATGGTACTGATAGCAGTTATGGCAACGACTATATAAATGTAAAAAATCCCAAGCACATGCGATTGATTATATTTAGCGATTCCAGGTACGTCAAATACTCCAGGCAAATACCGTAGTTCCATAAGTGTAATTAATATTAAATGCAGGGGTGTGGACGTATTCCTCCTCGTTACTCCTGTTAGAACGTGAGATTCT
>BLKR01013559.1:0-10579 GCA_011170035.1 Teleogryllus occipitalis | reverse complement strand
CGGGAGACCAGTGGGGAGCTTCGAGATTGTCCCGGTTGGGATGGTGCCCCGCTGGAAGGAAATACCTTGTTAGGGAAACCCCGAAAGGCGACGGGTAGGTTAGCGTCGGATCTCACCACCCAGGTGGGGGAAAATCATAACCTCTCTGCCGATAAAAACTTGCACTACACTTACGGGGTTACTGATGTTTAGAGTTGACGCGTTCCGATCCACAATGCCGGTCGGGACGCTCCGTCCACCCCCGAATGGCACCACGAACTTGCTGATATTCAACACATATGCACATAGCTATCAAGCTAAGTGCTTATGTATTCCACCTTCAAGCTAGGTGCTTATGTATTCCACCTAGCTATAAAACTAGGTGCTCATGTATTCCACCTATCTATCAAACTAAGTGCTTATGTATTCCACCTAGCTATCAAGCTAGGTGGTTTGGATTCCACCTAGCTATCAATTAGGTGCTTATGTATTCCACCTAGCTATCAAGCTAGTGCCGCAAATCCTGACACCCTAGGACATGATACATTGGATGACATGTTGTTAAACAGGTTTCAGAGAACTACAAATAACATCGGAGGATGGCATAGCAAATTTCAAAAACTTATTGTGACTCACAATGCAAGCTTTTGCAAATTTCTAGTTTGTATCAAACGCGAACAGACAGATAATAAGATCCTTATTTCATACTTTCCAGCGGGACACTTAAGATGAAAAAATTCTATTAAAAATCGTATCGTGCCAATATCGAACAAGTTGAAATAACTGTATCGCGCTATGAAGACTATAGACAGCGAAATGAAATACTCGCCCAATTGGGAGGATAAAGTTATCGTCTGAAATTGCAAGTAGATGAAGTAGAAGAATCTGATCAATGATGATAATGAAACTGTCCCACTCACGTACTACATGTATTTTATAAATATATTTTTCGAGTCAAGCATACGTTTATAATTTCAATTACTATCAAGTCTAACGAACGTTCTTACGTAGATTCTTTTTATATGAGGACATATTTGCAATATTCATTTTTGCTTTTAGACACCTTTGCTTGTAACATTTAGGCAATAGATATTTCTGCCTGAAGACATATTTACATTAGCCATTTTGTCATGTAGACTAGCGCGTTGTGTTAACATTTATTGTGTTGACCTTTCAGAGAATACCTAGTGTCGCTCGACCTCAAATACTAGACAGTATTTACGTAGACCTTATTTCTGTAGACCTACTGACCGGCAACCCTTCCAAACATTTGCCGGAGTAGCACCCTCAACCAAGGGTCCCCTGACTTCGCGAAATCCCTTCCCGTCCATCGCCTCAATCAGGATTGAAAAGATATTCGTCATAAATTAATCCTTTCTCATAAACAGCACGTGAAGGGGGAAGAATCCAGCATCCCACAACAGGTTTAATAGGGCTAATAAATAATAATAGTAGGAAATAATAAATGGATCCGAGAGATTATTCCGCACTTTAAAATATTATTAATAAAAGTGAAAGTGGCTTACAACAAAAAGTCTCTATCTAAAAACTTGAAAATACATCACTACAAAACAGTAGTAAAACCAGAATGTCTTTATGCAAGTGAATGCTTTGTACTGAACTACAAATTACATGAAGTTGAAGTCCTAGAAAGAAGAATTATTCGCAAAATTCTCGGTCCGATAAGAAACAGAGGTATGGAAATTAAGAAGTGAATAAGAAATTTATCGTACCATAGAGAACATAACCGAAACATTACGGAAGAGGCGACTGCTATTTTTTGGACATTTATATAGAATGGACGACAACAGATTATTTAAGCAGATTTTTAACTACCTTTGGAACAAGAAGTCGACAATAGTCTGATTTAGTCTAGATTTAGAAAGAAACAATGTAAGTGAAAGAGAAGCAGCAGAAAGAGAGATTTTTAAGAAGAAAGTGTTAGAAATGGAAGGATTCCAGGGCAGGAAGGAAAAGAAGACAGGATCAAAATGGTCCGAGGAGAGAAAAGTGATACACAACGAGAAGATGAAAGAGTACTGGAGGAAGAAGAAAGAAGGACAAAAGAAGAAGCAATGAAATTGGTGCGTGGTTCCTAGATGACCCAAACGAAAGACGAAGAAGAAGAAAGTGGCTTATACTTGAACATCCAACATTGTCAGTCCGTGTTATGGGGTGAACTAACCTCCAAAAATGTACAATAACGTTGATTACGGCATAAAAAATAGCTCTGTCCTTTAATGACGTACGACGGCAACCTACATTGCTGTGGAATATGAGTTGTTGGTTGCATATGCACCTGTTATTTTTCCCTCAATCGATATCGCCAAACTTTTATTTGTTCGTCTTTAGTCTGATTAAAGCCTGGGGTTGACTCCCTCACCAGAAGCTGTTTTATGGAATTAAAGACGATGATATCTTTCAAGTAGTTCAAAACTGTCATATTTTTACAGTATATTATATTCCTCACTACAATTACTAATACTCCAAGGTTGCTTCCGAAGGCCTGGAACCAGTTTTTAAATTCCTATCACTTGTGAAGCAATGTTTCATTATACAACTTTCTGTTATATTATCTAACAGAAAATCTTTGAAGCCCTATAAATGTAAATATCAGGTTATACCGAGTCACTATAAAAGGTTACTTTGTAGTCTCAGTTCATGAATTCTTAATGAAGTTATACGTTATTAAATAAATAGCAGCAAAATCATAGGAGTAAGGAAAAGTTTACATTAAATTATAAGAACTTCCAACAATTTATTTCTTAAACTGCATGGTTAAACGCTTTTTGTCCCTTTTTGTAATGGTCATTGTTAACTTCAAATGCAACAATGCACGGCAACCCAAATGCTGCGATGAGTCATTTTCGAGGAATCATTTTCCGGTACTATCAATTCGTTAAGAGAAATGACAGTATGAAAATAATATTTGTAAATCGGAACTAAAAGTACAATGGCACTTACATTTCTCTCAGCGTAATACAAACCTATTTATTATTTTTCTAGATAATAACATTGAATACAATTTTATTTCATATGAAACGAAATGCGGATAATTCTAGACTGTTTGAGAAAGCATTTTGAATAACAATAAAATCGACCCAATGTTACTGAAATTACAAAAAAAAAAAACTTTCTAAAATTTCACTCAAAGAAAATCAAAACATCTGTGCCTATTTTCACAATAGACTTTTAACAAAATCATTCACACTTTTAACAGTAAAATTATTCACCGAGAAAATACTACATATTAATTTTTTTTTTCTGAAACTCGCGTTTCTAAAAAATTGAAGAAATTAAGAAACGACTGTTGTTAAGTACCTCGTATATGAAATCTCTGGATCTGGAATCCAGTACAGAGGTAGAAACATTGTATTAAAACGAATTTGCAAAAAGTATGCGAAATATTGCAAATATAGCTTTTAATTAGAAAGGAAACCGGTACCGGAGAAATTGAGAACTCATTGGAGAGAAAACTTCAATTTTTTTCATTTCAAGATACTGAAGATACTAGTCTAAAATTAATTAATTACTTCAGTGAATTGTACCTTACTACACTTACAAATTGCCCTTCCTGAATGTATTCTCTTTTACTAACAAAACAAAACGAAAATAAAATGTGTAAAGGTGAATCTGATTAATATGATTCCAGTACGTGAGACCACTGCATTTCATATTTATTTATTTTCATGTATTCATTTATTGAGGTTGTGATATCCTTAAACAATTAAAGTGATTGAGACCCTTGAGTGACGACCTAATGAGTGTATTATAGCGACTATTCCATTCGAGAAACTAAGATCAATAGTATTTTACTATACGTACGAAATGCCCCAATCAGGACGGTGAATCTCAGAAAGTTTATCGCTTTTTCAATTCGATTTTTCATACCGCTTCCCCCTATTGGCCAATCATAAACTGTGACTTATCTATCTTAAGAGGCGGTGTACTACATCAATCGCTATATAAATAAAACGCGTATATACTGTAACTTCTTTGACGTTAACATAGCTTTCGGTTATTTTCAATATTTGGAGCATTTTAAAACTCTGTTGGACTTAATTGTTTCAAGAAATAGTCATGTTAAATATCACTCCTGCTTTGGAAATTCTCAGATAAATCGACAATTTCCAAAGCACTCGTGATATTACCTAAGATAATGACGACGAGGTGAATGACTGAAAAAAATTTTGCAGTGAGGGACAGAACCGGGAGAACCTTTAGAAATCCTACCGACTGCTCGCTTTGTCTACAACAAATTCCACATGGATTGCCAGGGATAGAATTCGGGTCACAGCGGGAGGTGTATGAACAAGCCATAACGAAATGAGCCTCCTACATAGAATTTCAAAAATATCACTACACACTCATATGGAAGCATCAATCAATACGATAGCTGATATAAAACTTGCGCTGCCTCTTTACTTGTCCTCAAGTCGCTTGTCCTCAAGTCGCTGGTCCTCAAATCGCTGGTCTTCAAGTCGCTTGTCCTCACAGTCCCTTGTCTTCATGTCACTTGCCCTCAAGTCACTTGCCCTCAAGTCACTTGCCCTCAAGTCACTTGCCCTCAAGTCACTTGCCCTCAAGTCACTTGCCCTCAAGTCACTTGCCCTCAAATCACTTGCCCTCAAGTCACTTGCCCTCAAGTCACTTGCCCTCAAGTCACTTGCCCTCAAGTCACTTGCCCTCAAGTCACTTACCCTCAAGTCACTTGCCCTCAAGACACTTGCCCTCAAGACACTTGCCCTCAAGACACTTGCCCTCAAGACACTTGCCCTCAAGTCACTTGTCCTAAGGTCACTTCTACTCAAGGTCTAGTTAACAATATCCGAGAAAGTAATATTGAATCGACCGCAATTTTTGCACGTAGTGGTTTCGTTTCGCGATTGGACGAGTGCGTGACTCAATATTGCGAATTCGGCTCCACATCATAATATTAGAAATTGCGGGCTGTTGTGATGAGTGTTTGCAGACCGCACAACCTCAAACAGATGAACAAGAAAAACTCTGGGCAACAATATTTTGTAAAGTAGAAAAAAAATATTGTGGAGCTCTTCTGGGTCTCTGACTCAAATTTTTATGAAATTTTCCATTTAATTTTGGGCATACATTTTGATATAACATTGATATAGTCTCTTAATTTGCTTTTGGAAAATTAATGCCGAACGAACCAAAAGCATTTTATCACTGTTTTTAATCTTAAGCAAATTGCTACGACTGATAGACATGAACACACTTCAACAAGAACCTATACAACTGTTGTCTCCTCTCTCACTCATCCTCAGCCCATGTTATAGAGCGATTTTCCTAAGGATGAGCCAAAGTGACAGCTAGTGCTGGCAACATAACTGAAGGTTCTGTGGTCGTCGTGCTCTTGAGCCCAGTAGACTCCCTTCCGGCACTCGTTCGTTTGCAGTTGGCTAACTTGTAAATGGCTTCGACTCTTCCTTTTGTGATGTCCTCGTCCGACAAAAATATAGTGCGCCACGAGAAATAATTGAAATTAGGAAGTGCAGTGTTACGTGCTCTTCTGTAAAAATTCTTTTTTTCATCATATATTACATTGAATTTACTTTTTGTGTGATAAATATTATGTTCATTTTAAAACCGATTCTTGAATGCGAGATGCATGCCGATGAACGTGGTTCCGGCCTTTGTGCTGTTGTGTGGTGAGCTGCGATTAAGAGCTTTCCATTTACATTCGTGGCAGTTTTCTTTTACTGATTGTTAGAGCATGTTAAGAGATTTTCCACATACGTAATTAAATGTAACTATTTCCCGGACTCGCGTACGTGCATATACCTCAGCGAAACTCTTTGACATCTGCATAGAGATGTTTTCACAGGATCCACTAGCACTTTGCGAAGGGGCGTAGCTGAACAGCTGTCGCGGCGGAGGGATACTTCTCTGAAATAGATGTGATGTTCACTTGCTTTCGCGAACTGTCACTTTGGCTCATCCTTAGGAAAATCGTTCTATATATTGAAGTTAAACGAACCGACCACATCCTTACGCCAAAAGCAACGGACGTATTTCGTTTCGCGACTGGGCTACTACGCGAAGCCGTGAATTCGACTTCGCAACATATAATAATCGACTATTCGGCCAGATCGACTGTTTGTGGGCCGCACCACAGGAAACATTATCGCCACCGCAGAGGGAGACGGTGATGTCACCGGTGGGCCGACTTCTTACTGGCCAGCGGGCGTCCGCGCTCTGGGGGCGACCTCAATAGCGGAGCCCTTAAAAAACAAAAGTCGCTCACCGGAGGCGGTGCCGTGACGTCACCGCCGGAACGTACCGCTCGGCGCGGGCTGTGCGGCGAATTCCGGTACTACACCAGGGAGGGCGGGGAATGGCCGGCCGGTAGGTTCTATTTGGTGGTTAGTTTCACCACCTAGCTGAGAAAGGAGGTATTATTTTGGGCGACGAAACAGGCGGATCTCAATTTTGCTCAGAGGCTTCTTTTAGGCTTGAGGATATTTTACATTCAGTAAATCTACTACATGGGACAGCCGGCTTTACTTCCCCTCCGAAGGCAGGCATGCGAAGGAATTTTTCGCCCTTAAAAATCCACGGTTTCGATCGGGTTCGAACTCGCAAACTCGGGTATATCAGTCCGGTACGCTGGCCGTTATACCACCGAATCCACGGAATTGGTTGGTTGGTTGGTTGTTAGTGATTCCGGCCGCGTCAACTAAAGAAGTAATCATTCCCGTAAGTGTAGTGCATGTTTTTCACCGGGATGTGGCGATGATCTTCTCGCCGCTGGATGGCGAGATCCGTCGGCTACACTTCTAGAAAAAAAATGCAATCCAGCCTAACAAGATTCAAAGGTCATGCGTAAAGAAAGACGTGATAAGTGTTAGACTGTAACCTGCCCGATACACAAATCAAATCCCGACTTCACGTGGTCAAGGAATGAAAGCGAAAAGCAACTGATGTGAACAAGAGCCGGTTCCTTAGTTTGAATGTGCGTAGTTGAAATTCGTGTTTAATTTCGTCATCATCCTCATCATGATCTTCATTTCAAGCTGCCCAAAAAAGTCTAGTGGAAGTTGTTCACTAGCTTCCAGTTGTGAATTTGTTATTAGAGTCTTTTAATATACACACGATTTCACGTGTTTTTTTACTGCAGAATCCTATCCTTTTGCTTAACATCAAACATTTCCAAGCAGTGATTTCCTATTCCAGTAAGCCTTGTATATATTTTTATTCTGTCTTGGCGCCAAATATGGATGAAATACGGATAACATACAATTACAACTCATTTCAATAGTCCCGGTAAAACGTGTTTTTTCGCGATTTTTCACTATGACAAATACTACTCATAATATTTCAATACGCTTATTTAGGCGTATTAACCAGATACAAACACTATCTACAAATACGTAATACGAAAATAGCCAATTGTAAATAATCAAACAGGGAAGTAGGGAGAAATAAATATACCGTATGTGTATTTTTTTTCCTTTTATGCAAATCCTTTAGCTCAATGACACAAGTTGTCACAATCTCATTTATAATCTTCTTCTCGTACGTAAGTTTCTTTTTCAACGTAGTACGTAGTTGTTGTGAATCACCTTCAATGTTTAAATGAAATGTAAATTGCCTATTTTAACATTTATCTACCCATATTTCCGTATGCCTCATTGGCTTTACCCTCCTTTACATCGAATTCTGTTGAAGAAATTGCAAGTGTGCAAATATGTATTGTGATTTCTAAAAATGGACTTGTAATGACTATGGTGAATTATGGGTGTTAATTATTGTTTTATTATTATTATTATTATTATTAATTTAACAATGAACATTACGTAAGAAAAATGTCTACTATTTATTATCAAAAATGTCTTTTTATGGTACATAGGCAAGCAAACTGAATAAATTCCCCGTAAACCACGAACAAATTAAAACAAGTAATAATGGACACCGTGAAGAAGTTCTTATTACAATTTAAAACATTAAAAAGAATTCCTTTTAATATTTTTATTCAATAGTACAGCAAAAATAATCGACATCATTTCGAAATTATTTCCATTCCACAAGAGCAATTCAATTTAATGATTGTTTCTATCTCTTATATTATTGTAAAAAAGAATATTTCTCACTTTTTCGCATTTCTATAGATATTTTTCAACATATTGAAGTTGTTTTAATCTCGCATTTTTGTCTGCAATATAGTCAATTGAATTCCCTACGGATAAGTAGTCGTAATGCCGTATCCGAAAATTAATGTTTATTTACTTGTTGTTTACTACTTTTTACTTATTTATTTCATTTTCTTATTTTGTAGTTTTAAATGAGATTTCTCTAACGAATAAAGATAACCATATAACCGTTTTGAAGTTATCTGTAACACGATGTAGGAATGCAGTTTTGCAGCAACATTTCAATGTTCACTAGAAAGTAATTTTAACATTTTAAACAGTTTTGACATTATAAAATAAGCATAGATAAGTATATAGGCCCTTGGATAATTGAACGTATACAAATTGTTGATCTTATTTGAGCCTTACTATCAACTCAAACGACCCCGTGAAACTGCAAAAACATTCTTCTGCACAGATGACCATATATTATAGAGCACTTATATGAGCTGTATATTTTATCGCCCAGAATATCTTTCCGTGAATCAACAGTATTGCTAGAAATGGCCCTCAGACATTTTGCAGTCAACCAGACTCACTCCTCTCAGTCGGGGAAGTCCAACAGTAACATGTGATAGGTAACCAACCACTGAATTGCAAACTCGCACGTCTTTCACCATTTATCCCAAAACCCCTAAGTATTAAACCTGAAAATACTCAAAATATTTATTTATTCATGTACAATTTAGCGAAATTTATATTTGTTTTTACGAAAATATTTATTTTCATGCAACTCCATAAAAATATTTATTTTTAGGTGGTATGCAATTTGGTATGTGAAAACTATGAGGTTCTACTTAAATTTCTACTAAACTTTCAACGCACATGATTAAGGAGGAAATGTATTTTCCTAAAAGTTCGAGCCCTAACCATAAGACTTTTCGGTGGAACAGCTGAGCTGACACGGAGCTTTGGGCATAGAGTAGAGAATTATAGTTAGTCTGAGCTATTAGTTAGTTATAGTAGAATTAGTATAGTTAGTCTTTCGTCTATGCTATGTGTAATGCAGAGGTTGAAGTGACGGTCACCAAAGCGACGACACTGCCGAAACCACAATGCCCTGCTGCCTGAACGACTCTCCTTATCCCTAATTAGTCCTACATTTTCATGTTTTGGACCCTGTGTAGACTTCCTTTTCACCGTCCATTTCGGGTTCGGGGCCTGGGCCGGTTAAACCGCCGAGGTTCCGAACCCGAACCTAGGCCGTTTAACCGCCTAGGTTCTCGACCTAGGCCGGTCCTGTCTTAATACCATTAAAACACACTCTCGAAATAATATTCATTTTGAATAAAACTAAGAAAACAGATCACGTTACTGTAGTATACTATTTTTAACAGTTAAGGAATGTTGCCTTGAAAACCTTCCTTTGTTGAGAAAAAAAAAAACACACACACGTTATTACTCGCTATTTTATTACAGTAATAACTGCAATTCGTAAGTACATGCTACTAAACGGAACATTAAACTCACCACACTGGCCTTTAAATCTCACATTCAGCGCAATTCCGTTTTTATATAAATAAGCTCTAAAAGCAATCCTGAATTTCCTTTTAATTCTTTGCGGTTAAAGATGTCCTTAGAAGGGTGTTAGTCATTATCGTCTTAAGCCAGCTCCACACATTCGGCATTCGCCGAGCAGCGATGTAGCGCTCGCCCAATCACGAGCAGCTGATGTGTTCGGCGAATGTTCGCTCCCCCTGATGTGTCCAAAAGACCGACACGCGGTGGGTAGGGCGAACCCCGAATGTTCGTCACTCGGCAAATAGCGAGCAACTCATCCACACTACTCGGGATTCGGCGAGCGGTTGCTCTTCATTCGGCGAGCGGTCTTAAGACAAGCTTGCCGTGTGTTCTGGCATGGCGTGCATTCCTAGCTAGTGGCGAAAATCCTACCACTCGAACCCTACTGCCTCTTAGAGGTACTACAGTAAAGTCCGCTTTACACCGTACAGTTTTCGTGGAAATTGGACGTACAGAAAACGAGCAGTCCAGACTGCACGTTTTCTACATGAGCATGTTCATAATTTTTCATGCAAAAAGCCTACAGTTTGACTCAAGCGCATATAGCGGCAGAATGATTCACTACTGGTGATCTGTCATTGCGATTTTGGGGTTAGGTGGGTCAAAGTTCGATTGTGTAAAGTGATATAGTGTGATAAACTTCCTTTTTCCCAATTCTTGACTTCACATTTTTATTCTCTATGCTCCTCATGGTTAATTAATACCAAATAAAGATCATAACCAGAATGCACACACAGAAATACCATCAAAGACAGTACTCGGACGGCACAAGTTAGTTGTTTCTCTTTAGACCCCTAGCGGCGGCCTGTGGCGATTCGTGCAGAAAACGTAGAGACCGTGTATGCGCGACTTTAGGCTTTTGTACTTCTAGTTTGGGGTCTTGAAGTTTCTGTATAAAACTGTATGAGAATCTGCACAAAAACTGTATC
>BLKR01013558.1:0-10584 GCA_011170035.1 Teleogryllus occipitalis | reverse complement strand
TTATTGTTATCATTTTATTATTATTCATGTAGTGCAGTGCAGTGCAGTGCTGTGCAGTGCAGTGTAGTGCAGCGCAGTGTAGTGTTATGAAGTGAAGTGGAGGGAAGGGAATGCGAAAGAAATGCGTCCCAGTTAAGTGTTGTGCAGTGAAGTGGAGTAAGGTTTGCGTGGGGATATTATGTACTATTTATTATCATTTTTTAATTAACTCCTTTCTTGTAACTTTTTGTTAGTGAATGTAAGTTTAATTCATGTAAGGTTAAGATATTCTGCCACCAAGTTACTATACTTAATTGCAGAATTAACAATAAAATCTAATCTAATCTAAAATATCTCCTGGGATCTCTAATATGCCGCAAGCATGACAGCATAGTTTCGGCGGATTCCTTTGAGTTCCTGGGTTCCTTACAAAACCAAATACACCTCACACGTGACTCGAGCTTCACAGTTTTCTTTTAATTTCTGCGCACATTGGAAATTAGTAATAAAGACGATATGTGTGTACAGCAACATTCGACGTAAGCAACTGAAAAATTCTGCTTCTCAACAATATAATTGAAAGCTTTCACCGACATTCTCATCTATTCGAAAACATTGTGCGTAATTTCTCAATGCTCATACAAATGATGAAAATGACCACTACTATCCTCTGCAAATGAATAACAGAATTCCCCAACACACCTCTCCTTTGCTGCATCAAAGAACGTTTAAGAAATGCTTTCGTGCAACAAAAATTTCCAATTTTCTTTCCTCATTTCATTGTCTAAGGGAACACGTTAGTAAAAATTTGTCAAAATCACGAAATTTGAAATTTAGTGAAATCGATATTTTTTGTATTTTCTTGCGTGTCCGTTACGCCATCTTTAAGTGTCATATCGGAATAAATAAATCTAGCAACACAAACACTTGTTCCTAAACAATTTTGGCCTCGATAAATTGTTTTCTACTTACGTTCGTGTATTGGCAATACTGAAAAGCTAACAACTGATTGTAGGTTACCATTTTTCCTTAATTTCTTAGAACATGATTTGTTTACAAGTTCTCACGTGTATGCAACATGTAAGTTTGATTCTTATGTCATGGTCGTGTGGTCTTGTGTATTTTAGTGCTGACAGCTGACTAAATACTTTGAGTCATGACGACAATAAAAGAAATTTAAAATAAAACGAACGTTGAGTGCAATAAAAATTTGTGAATTCTGATGGTGAGAAACGCTAAATAACTCTCATTAATAACTTTCAATGCAAGCGAGATTATGCGACATTATCTTTACGTTATCAACACAACCAATTGCTTCAAAAAGAAAGCTAATTTATTTGGAAAATGATTTGGACACCAGTGATAATTCAAAATGTGTAAATAATTGTGTAAATATTATTGTTAATATTAGCGTTGTCTGATTTTATAAAATGTGTGGTAAAGTGCAAATATTGTAATGAGGAATAGTATGGAGAGTTTTATGAAGATGTAAATAGTAGGAATGATTTAGCTACTAAAATACAATTAATATGCTGTTCTTACAAAACTGAAGAGAGCTGTATGTCCTCAAGAAAAACTAAAAGTATATATTATAACACATTCATCTGGCCTATGGCAAAGGTAGAAAACCACGGCTTCCTTTTGCTCTGTAATTAATCTTCTCTCACTATCACGAAGATTTGAAAGATATAATGAAGTGGTATGTAAAGCACTTACTGCAATTTTTAGTGAAGGGTCAATGACGAAGTTAGTCGATGAAAGTAGTACAGACACTGAAAGTAAAAATATGCTAGTTGCTACATTCGATGGATCCTCGCAAGAAAAGGGTCATACTTCATTGAATGGTGTAATAACAGCAAGTGTATTTGACACTGGTAAAGTCACTGACTTTGAATTCATGACAAAATATTACCAAGGTTGTGTGATCGGTAATAACAGCCATCAGTGTCAAAATGTTGAAAGCCTATAGTAGTGGCATGGAGAGGGAGGGTGTGCTGAATATGTTCAGACGATCAGAAGTTAGTCTAGGTGTGACATATGTTGGTTACTTTGGGAAGGGAGACACAAAAGGGTATTTGAAGGTTGTAGAAGATAAAGCTTATGACCTTGAAGTAGAAAAAGTTTAATGCATTGGTCATGTTCCTTTAAATATAAACCGCACGTAAAAAGATAGTTGCAAAACACCTAAACACAAAATGACACTATCGGCTGAAAAGAACGATGTTTTTCAACAGGATGATTAGGCGCAAATCAGAAGAAATAACTTTTTTTTGTTAGACTAGAATATGCTGATTTCATCGAACGCTAGTAATGAAGATCCACAGTAGATTTTCGACTGTCCCGCTCTTTTACTTCCCTTGAGGGAACGACAAAGACGTATTCATACTCCTCAAATTCTCCCTCGCTCTCGTCCTCACTCTCGCCTGCGCCCTCGCCCTCGCTCATACTTTCGCCGGCGCCGCCGCCCTCATCCTTGCCCTACCCTCACCCTCAATCTCGCTGTCGCTCCCGTCCCCGCCACCGCCCACGTCTTAGCCCACGCCCACGCCCTCGCTATCGCTCCCGCTCCCGCCCCCGCCCCCGCCCCCGCTCTCGCCCTCGCCCTCGCCCTCGCCCTCACCCTCGCCCCCGCCCTCGCCCTCGCCCCCTCGCCTCCTCGCCCTCGCCCTCGCCCTCGCCCTCGCCCCTCGCCCTCGCCCTCGCCCTCGCCCTCGCCTCCCCTCGCCCTCCGCCCTCGCCCTCGCCCTCCCTAGCCCTCGCTCTCCCTCTCGCCCTTGCCCTCGCCCTCGCCCTCGCCCTCGCCCTCGCCCTCGCCCTCGCCCTCGCCCTCGCCCTCGCCCTCGCCCTCGCCCTCGCCCTCGCCCTCACTGGTGCCCAAGTTTTCGCTCCCACCCGACCAGCCTCAAGACCTCACCTACACCGTCACCCTCACGAGCGCCCTGACAACCCTCCACGCTCACGCGCTCGCCCACCCACGCGCTTTCGCTCTCACCCACGCGCACGCCCTCGCCAATGTTTACTCAATCGGCCGCGCGCTGTTGGAGGCCGGCTGGCGGCGTGGGTGGCGAAGGCGCAGAGCACGCGACCGGGGCGGTGGGAGGGACGGGGCATGATGGGGTGGAGACAGCATGACTGAGCGGCCGGCGACAGCCCGGAACGAAGTTGCAGCGACGCTACGGAAATACTGGCACGTGTGGCTCACACCAGTCTCACAGCGACCGGCTGAGTTTGCTCAACTCCAGAATTGCTGCTCTCTGCAGCGCATGTCTCCGGGCATTCGTTGGATTTGAGTCCCAACGCCGGCGAATTTTGCACGCGAGCTGAATAGCTAGGGCGAATTCAGCATCGATCTGGAGGAGAATTGAAGCAGCCGATTTCTTTAATCGATAAATTGGTCTGGTTTCTTCGATCAAGACCAGGCGAATACCGGAGCAATGCCCTAACAAAGGGATACGGCTGGCGCGCGATTATTCCTGCCTCTTCCTTAACCTATCATACGTTTTATCCGTTGCCCCCCACACACGTGTTCTACACTACCACACATGTCAGGAGACTAGTTGAGAGCTCAGAGGTTGTTCCGGATGGGGGCGGTGCCCAGCTGCAGGGGGATACCTGGAGGAAAAATTTCCACAAGCCGATGTGTGGGTAGGCGCTGTATCTCACTACCCAGTGGGAGAGGAACCCCGCGTCTTACAGACATAAAAAAACATTTACCACACGAATAGGATCAATGACCATTGGAGTTGACGTGCCCAGAAGCATTCAAACTATTACTCAATCATGCCACACCGCACATTAACCGGCAAACGGCAACGTGTCTGCACAACGACCAGTGGTGTATCATTACACCACGGGTCGCGATACACCGCCACTGTTATTCTAAATCGGATTTTTTCACATTATCACAATCCCGCCCGAGAATTTTTATTTGAAGAATGAGTTGTTGCAGAAAGATATTGAGGATTCAAGAAACTTCACTGAAAATCATTTGAAGCATTCTACTCACAAATACAATCAATACAGACAAAGAAACCGGACGTGTCTGGATGCGCTTTTCCAATTTTCAACTTTTTAACATTTTTTCAACTTTTCTCGATTTACAAAACGTATGTCACGTCAAATCAGTTGTCTTTCTGTTCGTCTGTATGAACCGATTTAAGTAAGTATTGACTAAATGTTTTTTTCTGTTACCGTGGTATCCTTAAGGGTTCCGAATACTTATACTTATACTTCTCGCTCTTACGATTGATTTTTCGTGTTTCCGGGCGCGTCAACGGCTTTGTTCGTTAGTCCGTTAGTTCGTAAGTATGGTGCATGTTTTTCTCGCGAGATGGCGGTGATCTTCCCCCGATGGATGGTGAGATCCGGCGCCGACCTACCGTCGGCTAGTAGGCTTTTCCTCCTAACCAGGATTCTCCCACCAGCGGGGCACCGCCCCAGCCGGGACAAGCTTTAAGCTCACGACCGGCCTCCCGGAATATATGGTAGTGTAGTGCATGTTAGTGTGTGTGTGTGTGAAAGGGGAGAGGATAGGACAAGGAAGTGGAAGGAAAGATCGGGCGCGGTCCATTTGGTAGGATACTGCTCCGGCATTCGCCTGGTGTTGATCTGAGAAACCACGGAAAATGATCAATCAGGGCAACCGGCCGCTAGAATTCTCCTCCAGACAGCGACTGAATTCGACCTAGTTGAAAAACTAGTGTCGAAAATTCTGCCGCCGTCAGGACTCGAACCTAGGACCTCTTGGCTTGAGGCGCTGCAGTGACGTGAGTGTGACGTGAGTCGATGCTCTGAGCTACCGCTCCCGATCGCTCTTACGAATTTGGTGCCATGCGACCTTTGAGGCGTAGTGGTATCGATATTGGCATCCTTACTCTCAGGAAGCGAATTCGAGTCGCGGAGTGGAAATAAATTGTTGCTGATTGAAAACACTTTTGCAAGTTTATGTAGTAGTATAAAATAACGGAGCAGTTAGAAATGATGCGAGAATGTATGTGATTTTGTAGCACCATTATTTTAAAATTTCTCACGCAATAATCTTAATTTTTCTTTCCTTTTTTGGGATCATCGCCACTTGAACTGCAAATTGCAGTCAAACGTGGCCTTTGCGCGCGCGTTCTGAAAAGTATAAATCAATAAAAAACTAACAGACTTCTAAATAAACTGTTCTAAGTAGTTTAAAGTACACATATCAATGCACAACAAACAATTAAAATAAAAAATTACAGTTGCTCACGGAAAAACGTTCTTTTGAGGTAGGCCAGTACCTTATTGTTTAGCATAAAGTTTGTTCGTGGCATACAAAAATATTTGGATCACTGACGGCTTAGGCCAGCGAAGTAAAATGTGAAGCATCGAGTAATTTTAGGAGTAAAGTATAAATGGGAAGATGATCCTCGATGTCAGCAGCTGGCTCCCCTGGAAGAGTTCTAAGGGCCGGGTGCTTTGACCGCTGTTCCCGTGGTTTCTCCGATTCATTTCAGGCGAATGACGGAGCAGATCTTTCACCAACGGACCCCTTCGGAAGATCAATCGGGAGCTTAGAGCTTGTCTCGGCTGCGGCGCAGACTCCGCAAGCCGACGTGCACGTCAACTCCTGATCTCGCGTTCCAGCGCGGAAGGAACGCCCCTTCTCGGTATATTACTTGCACTACATCTACGTGTCTGGAGAAGAATTCTAGCGGCCGGCTGCTCTGATCGGTAGTTTTCCGTGGTTTCTCTGATCAACACCAGGCGAATGCCGGAGCAGTACCCTACAAAACGGGCCACGGACCGTGCGCTATCTGTCCTTCCTCTTCCTTGTCCTATCCTCTTCCCTTACACACACACTTACACTAACATGCACTACACTACCACATATTCCGGGAGACCGGTCGAGATCTTAGACTTGTCCCGGCTGGGGGGGTGCCCCGCTGGTGGGGGAGTCCTGGTTAGGGGGAAACCCCACTAGCCGACGGTAGGTCGGCGCCGGATCTCGCCATCCAGCGGGGGAAGATCACCGCCATCTCCCGAGAAAAAAACATGCACTACACTAACGGGACTAATGACCGAAGCAGTTGACGCGCCCGGAAACACGAAAAAATCAATCAATCAATCAAAACTACATCTACGGAACTAATGATCATAGAAGTTGACACGTCGCGAAACACTACATAATCGACCAAATCAAACCAAGGTCAAAGTAAATAAAAACCACTGAAAAAGGAAATGAATTTTGGGTCAAATACTTTTTGATTATGAATAACAAAAATCAACGATACTACTGTTTTCTCCTTGGCTTGCGTATTTGGACGGAGTGGAGGGCGTGGGAGCCCGCGCCCTGCCTGCCTTGGCTATGGGACGGGAAGCGGGAGGACGGGGGACGAGCGAAGAGGGGACCGGGAAAAGGCCGCACGCAGACGCTTCTCAAAACGCCGTTCTCTTTCATATTCAATATATGCGGAGGAATGCATATTAATATTGTTGACGAGTGCCATTCTCTTTTGGAAACGTAGGCAAAAGGGATGAAGCAGCGATGTTGCCGACTCCACTCAAGCAGTCTCCACTGAGAGCGCTGCATAAACCTGTCAAACGACAAAGGAAACGAAAAATTTTAATCTATATTTCTAATTTCCTATGCCCACAGAAATGGAAAGAAATCTTTGCAGCATCCGGCCGTCTGAGGCATATCTATGTTTCCGTTAGATTCCCAGGAAATTGTACTGAAATACTACATATACAGAACGCAGAATGTTGTACATTTTCCTAATTTCCAAAGCGCGCGGAAATTCAAAGAAAACTATAAACTTGCAAGCACGTAAAACGTGTCTGTGATTTCGTTAAAAAGTCAAATCGCAATTTCGCTTTCATTTTAACTATGTTTAAGATTTGTATTGTGTATTCTTAGTTAAACAAAATTTTTTATAACAATTTAAGAAATATTATATTTTAAAATGCTTCCGGGATCCAATGTTTTAAATTTTTATATTATATACTCTATATGTTCGGTTTATTGAGAAAATTTATAGATACGGAATGGAAGGAGGCGCCAAAAGTTGGTTTACTTCATATCTTAACAATATAAAACCAAAAGTAAAGTATAATAATGTTATTTCAGATGAAATTAGCATTAATTTAGGTGTTCCGCAAGTGTCAGTTTTTGGGCCAATATTATTTATAATTTACATTAAACACTTAAGTATATGATACACCTATGTAGTAATAATCGGAAAATCCAATTATTTGCTGATGATACTTAATTGCATGTGACTGGAGAAACAGAAGCATAAATTCAATTTATACTGCAAGGTAAGTTTTGTTAAGGATTAATAAATTAACAATGAACATTGACAAGGCTAAATTTATTATTTTACATAGTGGAAGAAACATTAAGAGAAACAAAATTACTGCACTGCACTACATTACACTACACTTTTTTTGCTTTGAATTACACTGACCAGCGCTTCACAACACTTCACCGCACTTCACCGCACTTCCTCATTTAATGTCTATTACTCTCATATTGTTCTAACTTATATCTAAAACTTCGGACACTTAGAAGAAAAGCTATGAAAACTGCTGCGGGTAAACTGTTCCAATCTTTAATTGTTCTGATACAAAACGAAAATTTCCCAAGATCTGAATTTTGTTTCCTTGTTCGAACTTTGTGAGAGTGATCGCTTCGGCGGATGAAGGAACATCTTTAAGAAAAGAAAAAATGGCAGTTTCCGTAGATTTTGATTTTCTAAAACCGAGTTGTGAGTCTGAAAACGCTTCTTTTTTCCTAAGAAAGTTTTCATTCGCCTATAGAAAAGCCTCTCTAATATTTTTGATAAAACTGACAAATGAGAAATTGGACGGTATTTTTTAATTTCATTTTTTTAAACAGTGGCTTAATATTTGCTGTTTTCAAAATATCTGGAAATATTCCTGTACACTAGGAAGCATTGAAAATGTGACTTAATGGGTGTATAATGGCCGATACACACGTTTTAATAAACAATCCAGAAATTCATCTAAACCAGATAATATTTATTTTTTAGTTTACTGACTATTCTGAGGATTTCGTTGGAAGAAGTTTCGGAAATCGTGTCGTAATTTGTTTTTGAGAAGCGTATGAAGTTGAATTTTATGGTTTTAGTCCCTTCGTAAGATCAACCGTTATTCTAGAAAAAAACATTGTTGGTGGAAGAGATACGCAACTTTTTTCTGGATTACTTGTCCTGGATTACTTCTGGATTTCATTATCCTTAAAAATAACATTCTCTACGAAATATCGTGATGACGTGGTCCTATTTTTTACCATATTCCACATTCCTTTCGTTTCGTTTCTAGCGTTCACGGCAGCGCCTCTGACCGGGAGGTCCTATGTTCCAGTCCTGACGGCGACAGGATTTTCGACATTAGTTTTTCAACTAGGTCGGATTCAGTCGCTGTCTGGAGGAGAATTCCCGCGGCCGGCTGCTCTGATCGGTAGTTTTCCGTTGTTTATCCTATCAACCCCAGGTGAATGCCGGAGCAATACCCTACCAAACGGGCAACGGACCGCGCGCGATCTGTCCTTCCCCTTCCTTGTCTTATCCTCTCCCCTTACACTAACATGCACTACACTACCACATATCCCGCGAGACCGGTCAGGAGCTTAGAGCTTGTTCTGCCTGAGGCGGTGCCCCGCTGGTGGGAGAGTCCTGGTTAGGAGGAAAGTCCACTAGCCGTCGGTAGGTCGGCGCCAGATCTCGCCATCCACCGGGGGAAGATCACCGCCATCTCCCGAGAAAAAAACATGCACTACACTAACGGGACTAATAACCAAAGCACTTGACGCCCCCGGAAACACGAAAAAATCAATCAATCAATTTCTAGAGTTCAAAATATCCTCATTATCTTTCATAGTTTTTGCCTGAACTAATACTTTCCTTAAAATTCTTTATATTCTCGGAAGTAGACAAGGAAACCGGGTGATATGTTATGATGTTTAGAAATAAAGTAGGGCGTACGTTTTTACACGGTGTTCTAATTCCTTGTGTGATCGAAGTATTACTTTTTCGTGAATTTTTTTTTTTCTTTTTAAGAGGAAAGCACGCATTAAAGTGAAATGAAAGCTTTGAGGAAAATGAATTATACTTTTCATTTGTGTTAACAGCGTTATGAACTGCGTCCCATGATTCCTTCAGCAAGTAGTATGTAAATAGTTTTATGATAACTTTTGTAAATGCCCTGCACATGCGTGTTTTATTTATTATGTCAGTATTCATGTTATTAGTAATTCTAAGAATTTGTGCATCGTAGTCGCTGTAACCTAGATTATTCATTATCATTTCATATCTAGTTGTGGTTTTGTTAATTATAATTTGATCTATTGCAGTTTGTGATTTATGTGTATTCCGTGTTGGTACATTCACTGTAATATGTAAATTAAAAGAATAAATTAAATTGAGAAACTGCTCTTTTTCGTGGGATTTGCTCAGAAAATCAATATTGAAATCTCCACATACAACAATGGATTTTAAAGAGAGATTACTAATTTTGTTCAGAGTTATCTCTAGATTTTCTAAGAAATTAAAATAATCTAAAGCTCGCTTTGTTGGAGGTCTGTAGATACTAAGTGAGATAATTTTGAGCGTAGTAAGAAGTACGACTGTTATTTCAAAAACTTTTTCAACTGCATATAAATTGAATACAAGAAGGTAGAATCTATATTATTTCTTACGTAAATACACGAATCTTTGTAAGCAGGGCCCTTATTCGATTCCCTTGCTGGACAATAAGATCCTGCAAGGTAAAAACTAGGAATTTGGAGTGATTGTTTAGATCATTATTAGTCCAATATTAGTTATGTTTAGATCATTATTAGCTCCTCTTTCGTCTTCGCCAATTAAAAGATTAGATATCTAATTAGTGCTTGAACCAGTTTAATCAGTTTCCTTGATTTTTTTTATTAGTATGAATATATCAAATATATTTGGTCAAAGTATAGTCAAATAAAAATTTCCTCACTAAACCCCTTAACTGATGGCAAAGAACGTCAGATGATAACTGAAATGTTCATCACGCATTAGAATTGTCGGTTACGATTATGGTACGACAGTGATGGCAAACAAATGATTGTGAATGAAATGATATAAACGGAATTCGTGAATAAGATGAAAAACCCAGCGCGCCCCAAGCGCAAGGTGACAACGTCCCCTGCATATACATTATTCGAACCCGCAGCCTTTGGCTTCGCGGACTCGCTGCACTTCACTACCTCAAATGTCGGGCGACCGGTCGAGATCTTACGGTCAGTTTCACCACCTTTACTAAAAATTTATCTAAAAGTTTATCTTAAGATTTTTTAGGTAGACTTAGGAGACCACCGTTTCACCATACCCTTTAAGGCGAACTTAAACTCTAAGTTCGACTCAAAATTTAAGTATACCTCTCAGTTGTACTTACACATTTTAAATCGTGATGAAAGATGTTTTGCCACCCGATTTCGCCTATCAAAGATCACAACACTACGTGTTTTGAAGACCGATTGGAATTTTCAAGTTTACTTCCCAGTGAATTATTAACGAAATGAGCATATCAATAATTTGGTACATAACTGCATTGCAAGGAAGAATTTTGTCTAACAACTCGTGTTTT
>BLKR01013557.1:0-10592 GCA_011170035.1 Teleogryllus occipitalis | reverse complement strand
TCTCCCACCAGCGGGGCACCGCCCCAGCCGGGACATGCTCTAAACTCCCGACTGTTCTCCCGGAATATGTAGTAGTGTAGTGCATGGTAGTGTAAGTGTGTGTGTAAGGGGAGAGGATAGGACAAGGAAGAGGAAGGACAGATCGCGCGCGGTCCGTGGCCCGTTTGGTAGGGTACTGCTCCGGCATTCGCCTGGTGTTGAGCGGAGAAACCACGTAAACTACCGATCAGAGCAGCCGCCCGCTAGAGGAACTTGGAAGAGCAAGAGCACGTTGAGAGTTTTGTCAGGAACGAAGAACACTCACGGGTCTTGGAGGAAGGATCAGAAAAAAATGCAATTTTAAAATTATATTTAATAATTTCCAGAAATACGAAGTATTTAGTCAACACCACTGATCAGGTATTAATTACCTAAAATCATCCTAACAATAATAATAGTCCTAAATCATTTTATATTTTATATTTATTAATTACATACTTTGAGTTTTTATCAGTTATCTTTCACTTGACATTTCTCTTCCCATTTGCTACATTGGAAAATTAATTGTTATTCCTATTAAAAAGCTGCTGGGGATTCAGAGCGATTTTGTTTATAAAGCACAGAAGTATGCTTATGAGTCAGGCAACGACACGGGAGAAGAAAAATCCACAGCTCATCGTATTCTGAAAGAGAAGCCTTTCAGTCCTATGTCATAGATTTAGTCCGTTGACTGGTAAAGTAGTAGTAAAGTTATTTCAACTCCCCATTTTCTCAAACGGCACTAGAGAAATATGAGTCTTTATAGACTTGCAAACGGCAAAGCTTATTTTGCCTGTTTGACTTGATTATTAAATGTCGAATACTTTGAGAAGAACAAACTTGACGAACTCACTCTTAGCGTATTAAGATGAGCGTGAATGGAATGCGTAGGAGGCAGTAGTCAGCATTCAAGGGCCGAGGGTCAAGGGTTGAAGGGCGGTGGCGTAGAGTGGGGGTGGGGGTGCAGCAGTTGTGAATCGACGCGATTACTCGTCGCAGTTTGGGAAACAACCGTCAGCCTTAGGCAGCAATTTAAAGAGCAGCCGCTCAATAGAGGGTTGTCCGAAGCGAACCGATTGTACGCGTTATTGGAAGGACGTGGCGCGTCGTTTGATGTGAGGCTTCGTCAGCGGGGCCGACTCAATTGGCGGGAAACGACGTCCCGAGGAGTCTGAGGTTGTCTTTGCGATGGGAAGGTGTTTCCAGGCGATTGCTCGTGCTTTGGCAGTTGTAGTTCCCTGCCTTGCATTTCTCAGACGAACGCTTGTTTTTAGTTTGGTGCTTCCAGCTTACATTAGGAGAATCGATTGAAAAAGAATTCTTTTGTGACTTCAGTTAATTCCAGACTAACGAACCGGGAGCGGTAGCTCAGTGCATCAACTGATGTCACTGCAGTGCCTCTGACCGGGAGGTCCTAAGTTCGAGTCCTGGCGACAGCAGGATTTTAGACACTAGCTTTTCAGCTGGGTCGAATTCAGTCGCTGTCTGGAGGAGAATTCTAGTGGCCGGCTGCTCTGATCGGTAGTTTACCGTGGATTCTCCGATCAACGCCAGGCGAATGCCGGAGCAGTACCCTACCAAACGGACCGCGCGCGATTTTTCCTTCCTCTTCCTTGTCCTATTCTCTCTCCTTACACACACTTACACTAACATGCACTACACTATCTCACATTCCGGGAGACCGGTCAGGAGCTTAGTGCTTGTTCCGGCTGGGGCGGTGCCCCGCTGGTGGGAGAGTCCTGGTTAGGGGGAACCCTACTAGCCGACGGTAGGTCGGCGCTGGATCTCGCCATCCAGCGGGGGAAGATCACCGCCATCTCCCAAGAAAAAGAACATGCACTACGTTAACGGGACTAATTACCAAAGCAGTTGTCGGTCCCGGAAACACAAAAAAATCAATAAATCAATCTATGAAACCGGACTAACGAAAACTCTTCTAATGGAAAATCTAACTGCAAAGGTTGCTCAGGGCATTAATTAATTCCACCGCAGTGCCTCTGACTGGATGGTAGTAGGGTTTGAATCCCGAGTGAGGCAGGGTTTCCGAACTTGCTAGACAGCTAGGTCGAGTTCAGCTGCTGTGTGTAGGAGAATTCTATCGGCCGACTGCTCTGATCGGAAGTTTACCGTGGATTCTCCCGTCGGCATCAAGTGAATACCCGAGCAGTATCCAAACAAACAGTCCACGGATCGATCGCTATCTTTCCTTTCCCTTCCATGTACTATTCTCACTCATTTTTACACACATACACTTACATGTACTACCCTACCACTTTGGGAGACCAGTTAGGAGCATAAAGCTTGTCCCGGCTGGGGTGGTGCCACGCTGGTGGGAGATATTTGGTTGGGGAAAATACCTGCAACCTCACAGAGGTCAGGGCTGGGGTGGTGCCACGCTGGTGGGAGATATCTGGTTGGGGAAAATACCTGCAACCTCACAGAGGTCAGGGCTGGGGTGGTGCCACGCTGGTGGGAGATATCTGGTTGGGGAAAAGACCCGCAACCTCACAGAGGTCAGGGCTGGGGTGGTGCCACGCTGGTGGGAGATATCTGGTTGGGGAAAATACCTGCAACCTCACGTAGGTCAGGGCTGGGGTGGTGCCACGCTGGTGGGAGATATCTGGTTGGGGAAATGACCAGCTAGCTCACGTAGGTCAGGGCCAGATCTTAGCATCCAGCGGGGGAAGATCACTGCACCTTACGCGATTAAGGCATGCACTACGCTTACGGAAATAACTCTGAAAACCAACATTAACTTGATGAAAAATGATGCTAAACAAGATATACTAAGATGTCCGAGTGTGGGAAATGTTGTGGAAAATTGACCGGGAGAGATGGCTCAGGGCATCAACTTATTTCACTGCAGTGCCTTTGGCCGGAAGGTTCTAGGTTGGAGTCCCAATAGTGGAAGGATTTCCGACACTAGCTTGTCAACAAGGACGAATTCAGTCGCTGTCAGGAGGAGAATTCTAGCGGCCGGCTGCACTGATCGGTAATTTTCCATGGTACTACGTTCAACCCCAGGCGAGTGCTGATTTCTCCCATCAACCCCTTAACAAACGGGCCACGGACCGAGTTCAATCTTTCCTACCTCCTCCTTGTCCTATGCTCTCCCCTTACACACACACACTTACACTGACATGCACTACACTACCACACATATTGGGAGACTGGTCGGGAGCTTAGAGCTTGTCCTCACCGGGACGGTGCCTCGCTAGTATGAGACATCTGGTTGCGGAAATCTCTGCTAGCCGACGGCAAATCGGCACCGAATCTCGTAATACAGTGGAGAATGACCAGCGCCCCTCCCAAGCAAAAACACGCACTTCACTTACGAGACTAATGACCATAGTAGTTGACGCGTCAATCGCTAACAATCTTGTTCCTTGCTCTAACATGTTGTTTATTCAGAATCAGTGTTTGGTTAACCCTTGATACCAAAAATTCGATCGATGACCAAACGGACGGACGGACAGACATACAAACGAACGTTGTCCCGTGAATTAATTTTTCGGTGTCAAGTACCAACAAAACGTGGATTCTGAATACACAATGTGTTGGAGAAAGTAATATTACATAAAGGAACAAGAATTTTCCAATTTTTCGAAACCAGGGTCCAACTACATGAGTTTTGCTGTGAATGTGTCACAGTATTCAAATTCTTTCTCTTTACTATGTACATAGTAAGTTGAAGTAATAAAACATTAATGAATATATGCAAATCTTCAGCCCCTTTGTTCGTATCAGAGGCAGTTTCTCTCTTATCTATTTTATTTTACATTTAGAAATAGTATGTTATATTTCTTTTAATTCTTAGAAGGTCTTTTGATTTTTAAGGAAGACCTTAAAAGATATAATAGACCTTAATAGATATTATATCAATTTTTATTAGAATTTTTGCATTTTATGGACATTTATTACACATTTATATTTGATTATGAACCATTTTTCATAATCAAAAAATACTCACAACTTATTACTATAATTTAATTCAATTTCAACTTTTTTGTTTAAGAATATATTATAAAAAAATATTCAAAACAAAAATCTAATTTAAAAAGACCCTGGAGACGAATTCAAAAAGCCCTCCAAAACGTTTGTCTCTAAAAATGTTAAAATATTAATAACAATTGATATAATATGAATGTCTGTCTTAAAAATCAAAGGAACTTCCAAAAATTAAAAAAATATAAAAAAAGGAAGTTCTTTAACCAATACCAAGAAATTTAACCTTCATACAGTAAATTAAAACAAGTATGTTGTGTGTTATAGAGCCACGTGTGGTAATAAATATAACTTTTTAATTGCTTAGATAAATTGAAATAGGAATACGCGCCAATGTTATTTGCACAGTTATTCAGTTACATATCTGACGGGTGGGCAGTGATCTCAGAGAAAAAATTGCCGTTGGATGAAGTGGCGGATTAAACGTAATAATGAGATTCTGAGAAATAGATATCGGGAATAATGCCGATTGTAAGAATGTGACGTATAGTTTCTTTCTCGTTAAAAAGTATAAAATACTGGAAACATGAGCGGCGCTAGGCTCCTGAAACATACTAATTATCTGCTCTTTGAAGTCCGTCAGCTCGACCTTTGCCAAGAGTCACTGACTTTCACCCACACACGCACCATTATGTGGTTTTCCGCGCACACGCACTGGTTTTAATATCTGTTATTCACCAGCACCACTCACCACTCGGAGAGGCACGTACATTGTGAGTGGAGTCTCTGTGGTCGGCGGTGCACCTCAGAGAAATCTCTTGTTCGCGACGCGAGAGCAGGGGAATGACGGTTGCTGCTTGCCAGACCTCGTATGTTTCAGCGTTCACACAGAAAATCACTCCGCCGTCGTCTCTCTGCAGTGCATCGACTTCATCAAAGAAGATTCCTCTAGCCCCCTACTCTTTGGCGTGAAGAATGTAAGAAAATGGAATGGCGCTGGTTTAAAACATTTGAGAAAACCGCGCATTACCTTTGTAGTGTTTGCTTTCTTAATCAGTAAAATTTTAGTTCATTGCTGCAGAGACACAAACGCACGATGCCCTGAGGTTTGGAAATGGTGCGTTCGACTCAGAAAATGTAATCATTTCACCTCAGGAAACTTAATCATAATTAAATTTGGCTAGTTTTCAGAATTATGTTAATGAAGGACACAAAACTAGAGATGTTACAGAATGGCACAGACTTTCTCGTAGTTAAGTTTTCTAATTTCCTTGGTGTGGACTGGCTTTACGGTCTTGCCTCATTATCTTGCCAGCTGTCATCTATCGCCGGCCAAAATATATTTTTTTGACGTTTTCTAAACTTTTCGGTTTAATAGTAGTAGATCCTAAATGTGACTTCAATAGTATTAAAGAAGTGTATAATATACGTGTATTATTAAATAAGTAAATAAAATAGAAATTTTCATTGAAAATTTGGAGCCGTTTTTAAGAAAATAGCGTTAACCGTTACTGTAAACGCGAAATTTGAAGCAATTTTCACAGGAACCTTTTTTTTTCCTTTATTGCACCCGAACAGTGGATAAACCACTTTACAGGTCTGAAATTGAGTACAAACACTAACCAAATAATACCATAATAACTGAAAAAGCACCGAGGTACTTGCAAAATAAATCAACTCAACCCAATCTCACTTGTGAGAGGGAATCCCCTCTGGGAACCTCATTTATAAGGATCTTATGCACAGGGCAGTGGTGTGACGGGAGTGGGAAAGGGGGCGGGGAGCGAGCTTAGGATTACGTGTTAATGATGTTTACGGAGGTCTGAATTGATCTTTGGGAAGGCGGGATTTGATTCTGGTTGGACCGTTACTGGATTTTCCCAGTTGGTAAAGTCTGGCACCGGGAACTAGGTTTAGGTTGGAGAAGAATTTTTTTGATAATGATGAAATGTGGTGGGTAATGGTATCGATGTTCAACTCTCTATGGAGCTGATTATTGGATACATACCACGGTGCGTTAACCGACGTTCGGAGCATTTTGTTTTGGAAATCTTGAAGCTCTTTTAAGTTTGTTTGTGCAGCACCTCCCAAAAACAGGGCAGGCATATGTTAGTGAAGGTCTAAGTGCAGTTTTATAAATATGGAGGGTTATATCAGTTTGTAGCGCTGATTTACGGTTAATGAGTGGATATAGGTTGAAGAGAGCAGCATAAGTTTTGTTCAGCCTATGGGTAATGTGGGGTTTCCACGTGAGACGGGTGTCTAGGATTGCTCCTAGGCATTTTATGGGTTTGTTGGATGGGAGCCAGGGAACAGGTGAACTTCCTATTGTGAGTGTAGGAGGGTTGGCTATTCTTTTGAGTGCAAAGATTTTAGCTTCGCATTTTGCTGCGTTTAAGTGCAGGCGCCATTTTGCTGCCCAGTCATAGAAAGTGTTGACGTCAAATTGTAAATTGTTGATTGCTATTGAAAGATCATGGTGTATTGAGAATATCGCGGTGTCATCTGCATATAAAGCTGTGGAACAAGTTGTGGTACATGGTATATCTGCTGTGAACAGATTGAAGAGGGTTGGGGAGTGAGGTGAGCCTTGAGGTACCCCGGCCTGAATTATTTTAGGGGCAGAGAGTGAGGAATTTATTCGCACCGAAAAGCTTCTATTTTCGAGAAAGCTGCTAATGATTTTGAGAAGATAATCGGGAGTGCCTTGGTTCCTTAATTTGTAGAGCAGACCTGTGTGTCAGACTTTGTCAAAGGCATTAGCGAAGTCTAAAAAGACTGCAGAGCAGTACTGCTTATTTTGAAATGCTTGTCCTATGTTTTCTACTATTCTGAGAAGCTGGTGGGTGGTCGAATGAAGAGGGCGGAATCTTTTGAGTTTTCGAAAAACTTTATTTAAAGTAATTTGAAGAACTTTTACTCCTAAATTCAATAATGTATACAAATCTATTGAAATATGCATATTAACGCCGTTAGAAATATTTCAAACAAATTACATTTGTGTAATTTTTGAAGAACGCGTACACCAAAATGAACTTTACGTCATATTAAACAGCGCTATTACCACTATTAGTTGGAAATGAATGATTTAAAGAAAAAATTTAGAGCCGCTTTTCAGAAAATTTTGAAAATTTCCGGGAGCTTCAAGTAAAGTACCCCCAAATTAAAAATTTTTTTTTTCAAAATCTCAAAGTTGCAAATAGAGACAGATCGACAAGGGTTTCTTCAATTTGGAAAAGATCGTACGAATGGATTAGGCCCTAATAGTGTTCACAGATGGACGGACAGACGGACACACGAAAAATTCTTTCCGCTGAAAATCCGCCGTTTTTCGCGCAGCATTACGTAAATTCTCTCTACTACGTATATTACTCCGTCTATACGTACCTATACGAGAAAATAAAATGTATTACTGGACAGCGTACGTACATAAATGTTCTGGATTAAAAAAATCAAGTCGCGTCAGGGACAAGGTTATTAGCGACGGCAACTATACATGATATACTATAATCAATACAGGATTTAATTTATATAGTGAACACACAATTTAAACAAGTATTAGTACAGTAATTTACAATTGATTATCAGGCTAATAAATCATTATACACGTTTAGTATTTTACATAGTTTTAATATTTATTCCTGAAACACACGAGTGTATAAAATAGTTTCAAATGCTGGAATTAAATGTACCAAGTTGTACATTTTCCAAAATTCTACTAAAAATATGAGTATTTTCAATGACTTTAACTTGGCGGAATTATTTGGAAAATCCAACCAGGTTTAACAAAGTATACGAGTTACGAGTTTACGAGTTAATCAAAGTATACGAGGCTCCGTATCTTGTTTAATTCATTTATTAGTCTAATAATCGTGATAGAAAATCATGGTAAAAATATACTGATTCAAACCAAAAAGGAAAAGTGTCAAAAACAGGACTCCAAACTGAAATCCACGAGCCAGAAGCAACAGGGACTAGCAGTTGACAGTGTCTAAATTTTAAGGACCCCTGTGAAGCGAGTGCGGGACACGCCCTTTCGGATGATCGTCGCCCTTTCAGGGCCTCCGTGGGGGGGGGGGCGAAGGGCAGTCATCCGGGCGCGATTTTTACGATTCGGGTGGCGAACGTGACATTTCTCCGATGTCCTCGAGCGGAGGGAGGGTGTTGGCCGTTGGACGTAGGTGCGACTTTTAATCCTTGCATTCTGGTGTATAGGAGCGAAATGTCGTTCTCCGATGACTTCGAGCGGAGAGAGGTCGTTGGCCGGTGGACGTAGGTGAGATTTTTTATCCTTGCATTCTGGTGTATGGGAGCGAAATGTCGTTCTCCGATGACCTCGAGCGGAGGAAGGTCGTTGGCCAGTGGACGTAGGTGAGATTTTTTATTCTTAGATTCTGGTGTATGGGAGCGAAATACCGTTCTCTGATGACCTCGAGTGGACGGAGGGCGCTCGCCAGTGGACGTAGGTGCGATTTTTAATCCTCGCATTCTAGTGCATGGGTGCGGAATACCGTTTAAACAAAATAAATGGTTGACATTAAAAGAATGTTTGTGTTTAAAATATAAAGGAAGAAAAAGATTAGCCGGAAAAGGTAAATACGGAAGTGAAAAGTGTATTTGACTGAACTTAGCGGACGTGAACGTGTGAGATGTATGTTTTTATAATTATTTAATGATAATGATAATGATAATAATAATAATTATAATAATAACAAAAACAATGCAAATCTGGATAGCCGAGACCGCTAAGGCAGTAGTGCCGTGGCGATCTCGGTCGGAGGGATCGCGGGTTCGAGTCCCGCCTCGGGCATGATGGTGTTTGTTTGTGTATGTCTGTTTGTGTGTGCCGTTCATTCATCCTTCATTATTATTATTATCATCATCATTCCATCTTTCATCCCTCCATGATTGACAACCCTGTGGTATAAAAGTCGGATTCAGCCTAATGCTGATCCCCCTAATTAATTAAATGCAAGTCTTGCAACGTGATGAAAATATACTGAGCCCGTGCAAGTGCGTGTCCTGCGTGATCCAAGATGGCCTATTCGCGAGAAAACAATAAAGATAATAACAAAAATATAGGAAGATAACGTCCAATTTTATTGAGGTACTTCTGAGCTTGCGCGCACCACATCATGCAATAGTGCCGGAAGTTTTATTGTAAATCGTACACTGCCTTCGGACATCGTACACAGCACAAAATGGCGCCATGCTAGGGCAGTTCACCATGGTGAATTAATGTGATTAATCCATGTTACTTGGAGCCACTGATGATGGGAAAAAATTCCCGAAACACGTGTACGGCTGAATTTTCCTGAAAGTAAATTTATATAGCCTACTACTGTGGTTGATATATCTTATAATACGGATATTTTATTATTGTAAATCAATGATGCAAAACACGGATGTCCGTGATGAAATAAATGCAGTGGTTCGACATAAATCAGTTAAGTTGCGCGACAGACTAGGACTTGGACATCAAGTTGGTATAAAAAAGATCCCGGGGTTTATGGCAAGTGTGATGATTAGTGAAAGGTGCAGAGTGAAGGTCATGGAGCTAACAAATCGTTTCAGAAGCAAATTCAAATAGAGGCAACGCACGCATTGGAAATGAATTACAGGGAAAAAGTATGCAAGTGTGCTACACATTATGTGTTAACTTTAGTATGTGATTATTAAAAATATCTGTTTATATCTTTAAGGAGAGGTTCGAGGCATTTGAATGAATATGGGACAATGTTTAAAAATAACAAGAAAACGATAATGATCTTGAATACTGATGGAGATTGTTAATCAATTTAATGGGTAAAATGCCTATCGCAGAGAACATGGAACAGTTTGTAAGAAAAGCCTTAATTTCCTGAGGATTTCCTGAGCAAAACGACGGTAGAAGATTAATTGAATCATGGCGCTCGTACAGGTTATTGCAGTCAGAATTACAATTATGCTTTTGCGTAGAAGCACTCAACTAAAGAGAATTATTATTCAGAATATGTGCCCCTCTAGATCTATTGGTTTTTAAATTCCTCTTCAGCGATGGGAGGATAGAGAACTGGTAATAAGTTATTTTCAGAAATTGAATGTGTTTGGTTGTAAATGAGCCCATATATGAGGGAAGTGGCAGTAATTTTAACTTAAGAACTATTGATTGTATTTGTTAGAGGTTGTGTAGATTTTGACATAGGGTTGAAAACATTCAAGATTTGGGTACTTTCACAAAAAAAAAGTGTAATACATGCATACAATAGAATTGCTCGCCCTATGCTGAGGATTCAGGAAGTTAATGTTCTAATTCCTAATGAAGTCAAGATATTGAAGTAGTGCAAACCAGTTACGTGACTAGTAATGATAGTATGCCTCAGGAGTTATTCAGTTATGATGCATGTTAGCAATGATAGTATGCCTCAGGAGCAGTTCACGAGTCAAATGGCAGTCTTCACGCTGATTAATCAGAACTAAGGACTGGAAAAACACGCAAACCAAAGACAAGACAGGGTATTTAGTTAAATATGTTTATCAAAATCAAAGTATGTTTATAAGATTGTAAATGAAGAGTTTTTTTTCCCTAGGGCTTTTATCCAGCCGGTTGCCCTTTACGTCCCGAAGGGACGCATATTCGACCATACACT
>BLKR01013556.1:0-10608 GCA_011170035.1 Teleogryllus occipitalis | reverse complement strand
AAATTATCCATGTTTCCAGCAAGCGCTGTTATTTTTTATTGGTTGCCAAGGCACCGACCATAAACAAAGAACTAGGAGTGTGTGGTAAATTGACAGAGAAAAAAATATTATGAAAAAGTTGGAAGAAATACTAAGTGTTTGTGATTAAGGGGATGAACTTGTTTTAAAACAAGTCTACAGATACATTTGCAATATGTGTGATAATAATTCAGCTTGAAAGAAAGAAGAAAGTATTTGAGATCTTTTACTGGCCTAATTTGAGAAAGTGCGAACATCTTTGAAACATTTTATTATAATTGTTTTGTGTATTAAATTAAGGTCATTTATTAGACTTTTGTCGTCAAAATATACATCATTATTATGGACTCAATTTATTCTGTTAATATAATTATAACAATAGTAATAAAATAATAATAATAATAATAATAATAATAATAATAATAATAATAATAATAGCAATCACATTATCACTTTTCAAGTCTATCAGAGTGTAATTATTGCTCATGCGAATTGGACTCTATTTTAATGAACAAACAAATGTAACATTTAGGATTTCTAACATTAATAGTGTTACTATAACTCAAGAAACAAAGGAGCTTTGATATTAATGTCTGCTTGTTTGATTGATAATGAAATTGTGTCAGCTGAATGTTATTTTATAGAATGAAATTATGGTTGCTAAAAGATATTCATTTCATCGTACAGAAGTTTATTTTTTGCCCGTAGTATGTGGCGATTTTACGGCAGAGAACCCGTCTACAAGAAAAACACAAAATAAACAGAGAAATAATATTGACAATTATTCTTGAAATATATAAACCGAATATTGGCAAACCGACTGTAAGATACAAAATCAGAGGAGTTTGTCTTATCGTCACTTTAGAAAAAAAAATTAATCAATTGCAAAATTTGAATATTTGACCTTTGGGAGTTATAGATAAACTTAATTAAGGTTACAAAAATTATTACATTTATATCGCCTAGTTCACTAGAATGAAAAATTACTACCATAAATATGATTGCACTTGTAATATTCATCTCGAGCACCAAACGCAGTCACATCGCGTTTTAATAGAACATTATTCACATAATAGATGTCCTAAACACACACATAAGGTCTCACACACACACACTAGCTTTCACTCTGTCAAACCATTCGTTTGTCTACCGCTCTAAACAGCGCTTGATTGCGTTTTAAAGAGACTGGAGAATGATTTACCGCCCATCCGGGTCGCTGAGCCGACGACATTAAATAAATTGCATCTAATTAAGCTGCAGGCTCCCCTTTTAGGCCGCTTCAGCCCAGTGGAAGTGCTTCTATTTTGCGAAAACTGCTCGGAAACTGCGCTTGCCCGCTCCGCGAGGGGTCGGGGCGTTGCAGGCAGACCGCAAGGGCCGCGGGCGTGGCAATGACCAAAAATTGCTGGCGACGTGGGCGGGGGCACGGGAAGGAGGGGAAATGGCGGCGATTTGGATTCGGCGCGGGTCGCGAAATGGCGGTGACCGCTGACGGGGCAAAAGGGGCGCCATTCGCGCTACCCTCCGCCTCACTCGACCACAGTGCGAGAGAGAAAGGGAAAAAAGTGTGCAAAACGGAAGCGAGATGTTTTGCTGCAAGGGAATGAAAGGAATATTGTTTCCCATAGGAGGAAATCTTTGTTTGTAAAGAGCCATTCAATTCTTTGTCGTGGGTATTTTAATTTTTGTTGAGAACAATTGAATTATTTGTTGGGAAAAATTGAATTCCTTTTTGGCAGAAATTATTGAATTGATTGTTGAGAGTATAAATTGAATTGTTTGTTGAGAGCATATATTGAATTGTTTGATGAGAGACATTATGGAATTGCTTGTTGAGAGCAATTATAGAATTGCTTGTTGAAAGAAATTATTGAATTACTTGTTGAAAGCAATTTTTGAATTTCGATCAAATAAATTGCTTGTTGAGAGCAACTAAATTGCTTGTAGAGGACAATTGAATTGCTTGTTCGTAGAAATTGAATTGCTTGTTGAGTTGTTGTTGTTGTTGTTGTTGTTGAGTTGTAGAAGTTGAGTGATATAGCTTGTTGAGTCCAATTCGATAAATGGTTTTATGTGAGAGCAATTAAATTAGAGTAATTTTTCATAGATAATTCTTCATGTAGAACACAATATTTAATTCGTAATGTATTGAAGATGTGAATCTGTTTAGAGGAAATCATTATTTGTGAATAAGCGATTTTTTAAAGAATTACATGACCTTAACAGCTTTAGTTGCAATCAAAATCTGTGTCTATATTTCATCAAAATTTCTATTTAATATATACAGTTTAGTTCTATAATCAAAATTTACAACAAAAAATTGATTCGTAAAAGCATTTGTAGAATACTCTTGAGAAAAATATTTTTTAATAACCAATCAATTTTATTTATATTACTTCATTGATTTTTATTACATTTCGAACGACTCAGGGTGACGAATCTCTTCTTTATTTTGTGGCATATTATTGGGAAAACATTGGTTCGATGGTATGTTAGTGGAACAACACCAAAAATGTGCTCTTACTTACTATGCTAGTTTAAGATTTATGACATATTTAAAATTCCTTAAAAAAATTGCTTCTTTTGTTCGATGGGATTTATTGATAAATTTGAAGCTTTTCTGATGTAGAGTTAATTAGATAAAATATTTTTATTCCTGAAAGTGTTACTCGTATTACGCTAGTAAAACGTTATAGTTGGAATATGTGGCGCTGAATTTCTATTGCTTCTTTTAAGTGAATCGTTATTAGAAACGTATTTGCATTACATCTAATCGTTAATACTTTATAGAAATTCTAACATATCTCTTCTTTATAAAGAACACTGCTTTTTGTTTTCCTCAAACACTCCTGTGCCACCTTGTTGCAACTATTTTTATTAGCACCTTTTGCAGCCATTAGGAAGTATTTCGACAGTCGCCGGCGGAATCTCCGTCACAGTGTAATCAACGCCGCCTCTGTTTGCTTCCGTCTCAGTTCGTGCCGCCTCTCGCCTTCGCTCGCGCAGTTCCTCCACCCTGCTCTGTTCTTCCCCTGTCGTCCTATTCTTCCCCGCCCTTCCCTCCGTTCCCGTCAAGCTCCACTTGAATACCACGCCATATCCCCCCGACCGTCCCCGACTCCTCCTTGCTCACCCCGTTGTCACCATTTTCGCCACCGTCATGCACCCGTTCCTTCCCACCGCCTCCCCCTTCTGTATTTGCGGGTTCCCCGTCACCGACCCTGTTGTCTCTGCCTCCACCGCTGGCACTGCCGCCGTCCCCGCCCCCAGCCCAGCCGTCGTAGAGCCACCCACCGACGCTCCCTCTTCCACCGCCATGTCCGTCGCCCCGCGGCCGATGATCCCCTCCTACCGGCCTTGCCACCCCCACCCTCGGCCCCGCCGCCGGCCTCGTCCGCGATCTCGCATTTCTCCCTCGTCCACTTTCTTCGGCGGCCGGCGGCGACAGCCTGGCCGCCACTTAAGGCGTTTCTCGTGTAATTTCGGCGCCGCCGCAGCTGCTTAGGGAAAGTATCCGACCGCGACCGCCGACCGACCGACCGACCGACCGACCGACCGATCCGATCCGATCCGATCAACGAAAGGGAATCGCTCCGCCCGAGGCCTTGGTCGCCCGCGCAGCCGTGAATGAGGCCTCCGATGGCTCCATTACTCAGCGGATGCGGATTCCATCTGCATAAGTCGATGATGCACTTTCTAAGTCCGTTGCATCATTGTTGCATCTCGTTCCGGATGATGCTTCGATGTCGCAATTGTGATTCGCAGTCTTCCTCGAGAGAAATCTCGCCTCTTGTAACTCAATGAAGCAGCATCTATCGTTTTGTAAGGAGAATGATTCATAAATAGAAAAGTGTATGACATTTGAGTTCATTCGTATTTTCATATCTCATATTTGTATAGAGTTGCGTAAGTGGATAGATAGCATGACAACGCTGTATTTCACGTGATTTATCCGGAAAATTATTCACTAAATTATTATTTGTATATTGTGATCCGTAAGAGGTTTTGAAGGATTTTTGCTGTAAATAAACTAATAATAAACATGATTCTGAATTCTAGAGGATCTTTATGAGTTTGAATTTTTCATTCGAAGGTTTTTTAAAATATGACATTTATAAAATATGAAATTATCTGATAAAATCTGCTTGCTAAAATGTTTCGTATCTTAATTTTGGTGCAATAACTCGTGTATTTCTTTCTAGTGTTCAGTGAAATATCTAATTGAAACTTGAAATTAAATTACTCATATATTTAATTAACTTATCTTCGGGAATATCTATACCTGTAATAAACATACATGCCCATTTGAAATTAACTGGAGCAAACTCGTGAAAATAAATGAAAAGATGATTTTACCCTTATGTTTCCCATTTTCATTCCCAGACAGAAAAGGAAATTACTTTATTTAAAATTTCTCTTATTGAAGAAATATAACTCTTTTTTAGAAAAACAAGGAGAACATTAACAACCTCTCAGATCCTTCTTCAGTAGTAATACACGTATAAGACCATCTTTAGGAGTCATCTAGCCTTTAGAGCGTTTATGTGTGTAGGTGTATGTTTCTTTTCTCGTAAGGCCTTGAAAAGAATGTTTTAGTGTTCATATTTTGATGTGAAATTGCTTTAAAATATCACAAAATTGATGTTATTAAAATGTCTCAGATCTCTTGCGAAATTTTTCTCTTATTCAGTGTCTCATCAACATCATTCAACATATTAATTTTCCATATCTTTACTTATCACTACTCTATGAATATTTAGGCTCAATAGTAGGCTCTTCTCTGTGGACATTTAAACAATCTTTCTTAACATTTTGCCTTTCATCTTTTTAAGACTGTTTTAAAGAAATAAAATAAGATAATGTTGACCGAACAGCGTCCATCTTGAACTTTCACAGTAAGTTGCTACTTAAAACGAGAAGCGATGTGACACAGAAATTAAAGTAAGTTAAAAGCAAAGTTAATTTAATGCGAGGACATCTGTATCTGAAGATAAGCTCGAGAGTTATTAATTTCTTCTCGGAAGCCTGGAGGAGGGTTGTCGAGTTTCAGATGCTTTTGATAAAGATTAACTTAATTGTTTTCAGAAATTTCTTACAATTTGTATTCTCAGGCATTGCTCTCAAGAGTCATGCAGCCATAGAAAGGATCTTTTGATTATTGTTTGGTTTAAAAGTTGTTTGTAAATTCAGTAGATTGTTTTACAGCTCTGGAGAATATTGAAATAATTATAATAAAGTGGCGAAATCAAATAAAACGGAACATTATATTTTCTGTGGTTATTCTAATTCATATTTGATTTTTGTAGGCTAATAAAGACATTTTTATTATCATTGAAATAAAACCAGATATAGAGGTGATTTTTCAAAGGGAAAATATTTCTTTCTCTCAGGCTCTGAGAAAACACACATTTTAATTTATGATGCGCTTATCTTCATACATACGAATCGATTAAAGAACGAAGGCGTGGCCTTAGCTCCGAACGTTAAAATACTGCATGTGACATTAAAATAGAGCGCACTTTTGGGTATATTTTTGCATTGAATTTAAATCGTTTATTTGATTGTTCGTTGCAATAATTAAAAAAATAACTTATAATAATAAATCTTGTTTTGGTACACAGGCATTAAAATTACAATTTCTGAAATAATTATAGAAACTGTGTGCTGTTGTCGAATCACGAGTTTCGAGCTGTTGCAGTATTCCACTCTGCGAGTTGTATCTTCATTTATCTAGCGAATATTTATTTTATTTCGCCACCAATAAGTTTTTTTATGTAGCTCCGGACTGCAAATGCAAAGAAAGTGTTGCGGCTTATCCTAAAACATCGTTTTCTGGATCGAAATTTGGATAAAAGTGCCTGACATTTGACATGTGTGTAAACAGTCGTAATGCATTTTGCCGCTTGGTCAGATCCGCTAAGAGTGATAACGTATTCAAAATTGCAATAAAATATTTATTTTTAAAATTTGTTTCTTTAAATGTTAATTTTAAAATAACGAACAAGATTATATGTCACACATCCCTTAAGAATCTATGAAGACTCAATCAGTTAAAAAATCGGTTTCTCTACTCTCGTAGTTTTCCTTCCGATTCGTCCTCATCTAAATTACTTAGAGCTTTAGTAACATAACTAAATTACTAATAACAAGTGTTTCAGAATAAATGCTAGAAACATGTGTGGCATATGGATAATGATCACTTTTTGCAAATAAACATGGGGTTGGAAATTTCATAAAACGAAGTTCCATATTTGTCATTCGCCCCTGACTGATAGGCAACTCATTATGTAGTACCTAAGTTTGGCAGATTACGTTCTGACATAATCAAAGTGATTTCATATACTTGCCGAACAATATTGTATGAGGTGTTACCTGTAAAACAGGGTAAAATGTCACGTGTCGAACAACTTCGTTTCAGTATTTTTACTTTACCATTAATATAATAATAATATTTTTACTTAATGAGGAAAATAAAAGTACCCATTTAATATACAGCTGAGTCACGTAACTTTAGCACCACCTGTAATTTTTGAACAGTTGAAGTTAAAGCAATGCAGTTTTCAAAGTGCATGGCGAAACGGGGATAATTGATGCATGTATTCCTTTCGATTTGATCACTTGTATTTTAAGAGATATTGAGGTAACTTTGTTTTTTCAAATGGAACTATACTTTTTTTAATCTATAAGGATGAGTGTAAAAAGATTAATCCAATGATGTACATATTGTCGTATGTTAGATAAGCATATTTTGAGTAATTTGGATTTCTTGAGGCTCGGGTTTAACGTATATTTTAAATGAAACTGTCCACCAAACAAGGACCGGTAGCGGTAGCTCAGTGCATCAACTGATGTCTCTGCAGCGCCTCTAACCGGGAGGTCCTAGGTTCGAGTCCTGACGGCGGCAGGATTTTCGACACTAGCTGTTCAGCTAGGTCGAATTCAGCTGCTGTCTGGAGGAGAATTCTAGCGGCCGGCTGCTCTCATCGGTAGTTTTCCGTGGTTTCTCCGATCAACACCAGGCGAATGCCGGAGTAGTACCCTACCAAACGGGCCACGTACCGCGCGCGATCTTCCCTTCCTCTTCCTTGTCCAATCCTCTCCCCTTACACACACACTTACACTAACATGCACTACACTACCACATATTCCGGGTGACCGGTCGGGATGTTAGAGCTTGTCCCGACTGGGGCGGTGCCCCGCTGGTGGGAGAGTCCTGGTTAGGGGGAAGCCCCACTAGCCGACGGTAGGTCGGCGCCGGATCTCGCCATCCAGCAGGGGAAGATCACCGCCATCTCCCAAGAAAAACATGCACTACACTAACGGGACTAATGACCAAAGTAGTTGACGCGCCCGGAAACACGAAAAAATCAATCAATCAATCAAACCAAACAAGTTCGCTCGGTGCTCACCAAACAACGTACTCGCGGCGTCACAATAGACGTTAAAAACGAGTCGCGAAAAATCAAAATTACTCAAAAAAATGCTTGTTTAATATGTGACAATACGTATATCATTGGCTTCGCCTTTTTACAGACGTCATGGTTGAATAAAATAAATTTATAGTTCCATTTAAAAAAAGCTAAGTTACCTCAATATCTCGTAAAATACAAGTGATAACATAGAAACGAATACATACTTCAATTAGCCCCATTTCCTCGTGTACTTTCGTGAAAACTGCATTACAATACCTTCAATTGTTCAAAAATTACAGGAGGTGCTGAAGTTACGTGACTTACTCTGTATTTTGTTCTTAGCCGATGATTCTATTGCATTCAGCATATATTTGAATAAGGTAACTTACTGAAAATATTAAACTAAAATGCTCTCAAATTCAAATAGAAGATAAAATTTATTCATATTATTGTTATTATTATTAACAATAAAACATTTAATTTAAGAATTTTCAATAACGATACCAGTGTTAGTCTTATTCACCTTTCCTGTAACAAAAGTCCGTCCTTTAGGTCCAATTCCATACATACAGTTCACAATATTCACTCTCTTAAATATTCTAATCCATTTATTGTTTCGTAATACTGTCCTCAACTACACTACCACTTCGTGACACTACCACTATGACATTGCATTTCTTACATCAAATTCTCCACTGAATTACGCCACTCTGACTGGAGTATTCTATTCAAATTTTCGTCTTCATTCCAGAACGTATATTCTATTTCTGATTATTGATTTGATTTTTCGTCCATCTTCTCAAATCGGCACTCTCCCTGACATCCAAAACATTAGCAACCTGTGGTTTTCTGTCCCAGTAGGCCGCGAATATTGTCTTGACGTCAAAAATTGATGAAATATAACACCTAACTACGACTCGTTTCAGTATAAACTTATATTTCTGTCTACACTGTTGGTAAGAAACGTACATCAATATCATGTGTATTGTAAATAGATTGCCACTTGCTGATCATGATTATCAACCTGATTGAAAATAGGTTACACCTCTTGGGTTTTGAGAGACTCATATAATAAATAGGTTATAATGTTTTGTTATGAAATAAGGCAATTGCAGTTTAACATTAATAGTAACAGCAACATAAATAATAATAATAATAATAATAATAATAACAGTAATTATAGAAACAGTAATAAGCAAAGTTTATTTCCATAAACAAAGTATCTAATATTAACCACCAAAGAGATCTGCCTGTACTTTATAAAATTTGTTGTACAACAAAGCAATTTTATGAACGCATTAACAATTTCCCCGACAAATGAGGACATCGCTGCTTATGCTTCCCACCTGTCACATTTGTCGCGCGTACGAGTGTTGAAAGCCCATAATCGCCATTAAAGGCCGATAACAAGCGACATTGTTGGGATTAATTCCAGGGGGGAGACAATGTGTCACCGCGATCGTCACCGCGACAGTTGCTATCCCGCGCGGTCGCACCTTGTGGTGACGTGCGCGCGCGCGCCGCGCCGTGTCATAGGTCACGCGTCCCCGCGGGCCGTCCCCCGCGTGTCCCATTTGCCCCTCATTACCCGCGGCGCCGTGTCGCGGAGGGGAGGGGGCGAGGGGGAGGGGCCGGCGCACGCTCGCTCTAATTGCGGGGGCGCGCAGGGGTACCACCTGTGCGGTTGCGCCGCGGAGGAGATCTGCTTGTCATCTTGCGGCTGCCGTCTTGGTTGGTCCACGAGAGTGCAGCCGGGAGTTCTAGAGCAGCTGTCCCCAGTAGAAATTTATGGACAGCCAAATGTAGTGAACAATGTGCTAGTATTTATGTCACCTCGTATTTTGATGGGAGATATCTTATTGAGTTTAGGTCAAAGATGAAGTTTCCTATTTCCAGCCTTTCGGCTTTTATTCAGCCTGTCTCAGAGCTGTAACAAACAATTTACATTTACTTGGCCACCAATTATACATAAATAATTTTGTGTCGTGAATGGGCTCACTTCATGTCGCAATGTACCGAATTTTCTGTCAGATTCAGACATCCTGCACCCGCTCGTGCGCTTACACCACACAATATAACGCTCTACTGCACCCATTACTCTTTCGTCTCGCGAAGGTAATGTAGGTACTATCCTGCCCATCCTCCCTGTGACCATTTCTCGGCGAAGAGGTTACGCCGAAGGAGCGTATTTTCGAGGCGACGCGTCGGTCGTAGTTCTAAGTGTCGACTTTGTTAAAGTTGCACCTTTGGGACTCGAATATATTCCAAGTGAATGCCTATAGGGCTTACCCCTTTTATGCTGGCAATAGACCGAGTGTCTGGCTTCATGGTCATCATTCGGTACACTAACCGATACCTTCATTTACACTATACATGCTGCCTGCCATGTCATTTCACTTCCTGTCCTCCAACCCCCACCCAAGTATTCCATTCTCACAGAAAAGAAGAGAAAAACAAACAAACAAGATAAAGAAAAAATACCTCACGCACAAAAGGAGAGTATTTAATTATTATTTGTAACATACTTTTAAATAGCTATTAATTTTATTATTTGATTTTAATTTTTATAGTTTTTACTACCTGAGTCAATTACTAAGAAGGTTGAGTTACAGGATTGAAAATTACATACAATACAATTTCTCAGCTCATTTCCAAATCATACAATCCAAGTACAATTACATACAGTGGAAAAGTGTTAATTATGAAATTATAAATAGACAAACTCAAGAAGAAAATCCTCCCATAGGAAGCACATTCTTCGGAATGCCGCAACAAATGTTTAGTCAACGATATTCAAGTACAAACAAACACTGCAATGCTATTAAGAAACAAACATATGAGGCGCTCCAAAGAAAAGGCAGGTAGCTCTCAATATCCCGAAATGGAGCATCTGAAAGTTAAAATGTGAATATTAAATTAGGAGCGTTTCCCCTGACAAAGTAATTTAGGGAAGTGAGATATGCCTACAGTGTAATATTAGAAAAATATATTCTTACAAAGTGGAAAGAATTGTTCTTGTATATATCATAGATTAATCTACAGAAATACACTCGCATTAAGTTTATGATACTCCGTCTTAAAAACCTATCGTTACATAACCATTACCTAATAAACTATTAATTTACTCCATTCTTAGTCATCTTGAAGTCCTACTACCCTCGACATTACCTCTAGGGTT
>BLKR01013555.1:0-10610 GCA_011170035.1 Teleogryllus occipitalis | reverse complement strand
CGACTATGACAAACTGCTGACACGGATTGAAGACTTACGACTCGACACATCCCCCACCAACAAATTTATCATTCACTACCACCATCACAGGACTACGACCGAACCAAGGACCAAACTTGTACTTCGAGGACTTTCAGCCAACATCCCACCCCAAGACATTCACAACGAATTGACTGCCCAAAACATTACGGTACACCATGTGTCCGAAATGAAAAAACGACTGCCCGACCACACTCTGAAAGGACTAGATTGTTAAATTTCAAAACTAACTTTCGCAAAACGCCTCTTCTCATCGACACCCGAGAAGCCATCGTTTCATCTCAGAAGAACATCTTAGTTAGTTTTGTAATTTAAGCTCATTGGTATACTGGTATTTATCATATTTCTGTGATAAAATGGGAAAAAACCCATATAAAAGTGTACTTTATTGTAGTCTATGGCCATAGACAAGTTCAGTATAATGTATATTTCAATTCTGGTTATGTTTAGGAAAGGTTCTTTAGGTTTAAAATAAAATTGAAAATTTGTAACACAAAATTACTGTATTCTAAAACAGGTTTTTATTTATTGTTAAACATACAGAGGTGCTAGCCCTTCAGGCTATCGAAATATGAAATTTAGACAAAATTTGGCATATTATAGACACCTTGGTTGGCTTTATAACTTCAAAAACAAAAAGTTATTAACAAAATAAAAATTTATTTTGATGCAGGTATGTAGTTCGCCTGCCGGCCGCTAGATAGGCCTAGTGCATGTCACCTATGCCTCGCAAGTTGCCTATTCCAAGGCGTCTATATATTATTTGTTCTTTGCACCAGAATCGATTTGTGACTCGTCACATCTCGATGCACGTTGTTCCCTCTCCCCTCAGGGAGAAGCTATTTAAGCGCCTGCGAGCGCTGTGGCCCCGGCTCTTTACTTGTAACTTTTTCTTTGTACTGAGCACCTATTGCTTCGGCGCGTCAGCCCGACGGCGCGTCAGGTCTATCGGCTCCGGCCGACAGGTTAACATGGTAACGGGAGTTAACTACTCTATGTTAGTGTAATTTTTGAAGACGGCATTTATGCCGCATTGTGTGATGGAATTGGATTGGTACTCTATATTATAAATGTGAATATTTTGTGAATTTGGCTTGAAGTTGCGCTTGTGCTGGTTTTTATCTCAAAGTGTATTGTGTTAACTGTTTCGCGTCGAGCCACATTTGTGTTTGGTGGCGGCGTCTCAGTTTAAAATTTGTGTGTCTGTATTTGCTATGTGTGGCAAACAGACAAAAGTGTAAGCTTGCCGCGTCGTGCCTATTGTGAAAGGCGGCGGTATTGCTTTAGATTGCGTGTCATGGCCTATTCCGGCGCAATCATGTGTTTGTGAATTAGTGAGCGCACATTTCTCTAAAGTGTATGTTTTATGTTGCAGCTCAACTAATAAGTTTCATGTCCTGAGTAAGACGCTCAGCGCCTGGGACCTTTGAAGCACCCGTGTATCGGAGCTAGCGCCCGTACGGTTTTAAACCGTGGCGCACTTGGTACGCTCCGACCTTGGCCCCGTGAGCTTGCCTGTGTTCGCAGCTCGGGCAACAAGCTGCTGTCGGCTGTGGCCGTCATGTGTGAAGCAGCTTTGTGTGATAAAATCCAGCACGATTATGTGTAAGGTATTAAGGTTAAGCGCACTCAAATCCAATCCAGTTCCATCAAGGTGTTAACAAACGCTACCATGTATGTTGTATTTTAAAGTTAAGCTGTTTTGGGCACCTATTTTATTGCTGGTGTTTCTCATGATTGTTTCCAAAGTTTTGTAGTTCTGTTTCATGCCTTCCTTTGTGTTCTGAAGGCATATTGTTATGTATTCTCAGCTTACAACTCAATTTGTGTTTATTTTTGTTATTGAAAGGTTCTCAAGTGGAGACCTTTGTCAAGCTTGTTTCGTGTACTTAAGTCGTCGGATATTCCTAAAATGGATGTTTGATTCGACGCAGTTGTAATTCTGTATAAATTAACATTTCAGTGGGTTCATCGTGAACTGGTATTGCTCCGTTCACTTCAATTTGTGAAAATTCTACTATTTGTAATTCAGTGTGATTCCTCGGGTCAGAAGTGTGTATTTTTCCCTGTTCGAGGAATATTGTTGTTTAATATAATAAATTGGTTAATATGCTTTGATTGTTTTCCTTGTGTTGATCATTAACCTTTTTTGTTCCTGCCTTTGTAAAGTTTGTTTGACGAAGTTCGAATCTGCAGGCGTACTCCCTTCCGGATCGTACGCACTTTATTTCGAGGTCATTGCCCTAGGAGGTATTCTGTGTTAGCTCCGCTTTTTCCAAGGCTTAAAAATACATGGTCAGCCGGCACATTTGTGAAATAAGTGATTTCCTGATTAAATCAGGTGGCGACCGTAAATAATTTGTATTCGCAGATTTTGCGACTTTGTGATTTGCTATGCCGGCCATGATAATGTGAGTGTTTTCACTTACCTTGTCCCCATATTTAACACTAGGACTGTACACCCTAGAGGTTAATACCCGCGACGTGGACGACATCAAGACAAGACTAAAGCACATGTTATACCACACTGTTCGACTCCAAGACTACGTCCCATCTGACCGCGTGCCACAGTGCACTAATTGCCAGCTACTACACCATACCAAGACCTACTGCCACCGACCGACTGTCTGTGCCAAATGCTCCCTCCATCATCCTACCCACTCCTGCAACAGCACTTACCTGAAATGCGCAAACTGCCTCGAAAACCACCCCTCCTACTGGCCCACCTGCCCCGTCATCCTCAAAGCCAGACAGGAAAGACTACAACAATTGACTAAAAGACAGGCAAGGACACGAACTGAGACTCAACAACAAATAGCACCAAACCACCTCTCACAATCTGCTTTTCCCGCACTCCCCAGAACCGCCCCCCATCAATCCCAGACCAACCCAAGCCGCTCATACGCAAACACCCTCAATGACTCATCTGAACAACCATCACAATCATCCACATCCACCCTCTCCGACCTGAAAGACCTATTCAACATGTTCAAAGGACTAAACCTACAAAAAATCATCAGCACCATCAAGGACATAACCGACATCCTCAAAAGACCTACTGACACAATGACAAAGATCATGACCATACTATCAAAAATCTGTGACCTGTTTTAAGACATGGCGACTAACTTACGACTGACAAATATCGCGACGTGGAACGCCAACGGCGGACTATCCCGGAAGAAGACGGACATTAGACAATACATTAACGACTACTCCATCGGGATCTTACTTATACAAGAGACGAGACTGACGTCATCGCAGACATTTTCGATCCCTGACTTCCTCACCTACCGGACAGATAGACCCACCCTGGGAGGAGGAACCGCCATCCTTATCAGGAAAAACATCCCTCACACCCAACTCCCACCCATTCCCACATCCAACATAGAAAATACCCGTATTGAACTTTCCACACCCCATGGCCCCATTACAATCACATCCGCATACAAACCTCCAAGCTCCCATCTACTCCACTCCGATCTTGACGCACTTCTCACCAACAGGACAATAATAGCCGGCGACTTAAATTCTAAAAACACAGCCTGGGGATGTAGACGGACTAACTACGCTGGACGAGAACTACGACACTACTTACGAAACAAAACCGACGTGACCCTAGCCGTTCCTTCAGAACCCACACACCTCTTGAACGACCTACCCCATGACATCCTCGATATAGTCCTCCACTCCAACTCCATAACCATTACCGCCCCATACCCGAACCACGAACTCCAATCCGATCACCTTCCCGTCATTTTCACAATAAACACCCTCTCCTACGACCCCATCCATAAATCACGCGAAATTACCATAAACTGGAAGCACTTCAAACACCTCATATCCAAAAAAATCAAACCCCCTCCCACAATAGATACCACATCCGACATAGACAGCGCAATAGCCCACTTCAATCTCCACATAAACCGCTCTCTCTACAAATCCACCACCTCAACTCCCATATCCAAAATCCAACTCCCCTCCCATATCCTCTCCTTAATACGGCACAAAAGACGAACACTTAAACAATTCTACAGAACTCGAAGACAGCAAGACCGAACTCTTTTTCTACAATTACGGAGACAAATACGAGACGAACTTGACAAGTACGAAAGACAAAAACTGGACCAAACATTAAAATACGCAACGACAAAGCATCCCCAGAAACTATGGAAACTGATTGACGAGACTAAGACAAAGACTAACCCAATTTCACCCATCAACCTTCCAAACGGCAATAGAACCTACGACCCCCAAACCATATCCGAAACCTTCGCAAACATCCTAGAAAATAGATTCTCCTCTCAGGGATCCCATTTACCTGATAACCTTATCCTTCATTTCTTGAAAACACCCAACCTCCACTACACACTGCAAGACCCATGGACTATAACCGAAGACGAAATAAAAGACCAACTTCACGCACTTGACGAGACAAAAGCACCCGGACCCGATGGAGTGAAAGCGACCGCCCTACGCAGACTAACGAAAAACGCCATACGACACCTCACTCTCATCTTCAACAATTGCATCCGACTACACTACTACCCTGACATCTGGAAACACGCGACCGTAAAAATGATACCCAAACCATCAAAAAGCAATAGAGACCCAAATAACTACCGACCGATCAGCCTCATCTCCATTGTCAGCAAGATTTTCGACAAAATCATCCTCCATCGACTGAACCCCATCATTGACAATCATCTACGACCGACTCAATACGGCTTCCGGGAGGACAGATCATCAGCACTTCAGACGTTACGACTCGCTTGTGACATACGGACACGACTACACAACTTACGACCAGTACCCGTACTACTCATCGACTTCACTACTGCCTTCGACACAATAGACCATGATATTCTCCTCCTTAAAATCAGCCCTCACATCCCCATTTTCCTCCAACACCTCCTCCGAAGCTACCTAACAAATAGAACCTTCCAAGTCAAATACCTCTCCTGCCTCTCGTCCCGCCGTCCCATTCAAGCCGGCGTCCCTCAGGGCGCCGTGCTCTCCCCCACCCTGTTCTCACTATACATCAACGACTTACCCACTACACGTGACGTAAACGATTACTTATACGCTGACGACGTTGCTCTTGCCGCAACACAAAACAGACTACCCATTGCTATCGACAAACTACAACGAAACGCCGACTTACTGACACAATGGGCCAACGACAACCGACTAAAAATCAACCCGACCAAATGCAACGCAATAGTTTTCTCCACATTACGAAACTCCCATGACTTTCCTCCCATCACCATAAACAATACCCCCATCCCTTGGACACAGACAGTGAAATACCTTGGACTGACTTTCGACCGAAGACTGTACTGGACGGACCACGTAAAATCAATAGTTAAAAAAGCTCATCGCACATTAAGTTCATTAACTCCCCTCATATCTCATCCGAAACTAGACAGTAAGACAAAGACATACATCTACAATACATACGTTAGACCGACAATACTTTACGGATGTGAAACCTGGGCAACGACGACAAAAACAAATTACGACAGACTGAAAAAAGTGGACAATATATTCATCCGACTTGCATTCCGACCTCCCCCCTGACTAGATACGCTACTATCAAGACAAAATACAGACTAACTCCAACTGAAACCGACGTTTACAACAACGCAAAGACCCGAGTGACACATGCCCTCAACAATCCCAAATTTACCCCTTTCCTTGCACCTCACACCCACATCCTGAACAATCCACCCCTCCATAGAAAACGACACCACCCACTTGACATTCTCCAGCTCCCACCACCTCGGACGTAATAACACCACTCCCCCACTAACATAGCCTACCGCACCTACGATCAACATTTATCTGCAGACCCGCCCAAAACAATACGACTTAGACTGACACCGACCCACATTTTCCAAATCTGAAAAGAAAAAAAAACAAAAACAAAAACTAGCCCTCATCTACAATAAAAACAAAAAATAAAAACATAATACATTTCTAATTAAACCGGCCCCATCACAAATATTTCCATAACAATTTCTGCAGCAACAAATAAAGAGAACCCATAGGTATCCTACCCGCCCTCTTCACTTCCCTCTCCCCTCCCCTCCTTCCTATCACCATTGTTATGGGGGATGGAAGGAGTTTTATATTTTCAGGTCACCGATTTTTCAATGCTCACCTTCGCGGAAAATGCTGATGTATATGCCGCATAACCAATAAAGCCGGGGAAAGATTAGAACATTCGCATTAATCTTTCGCCTTTTACTAAAGATTACCGTGTTAGGGGACTTTCAATGAGTCATTACTCAATTTTTTAATGCGGCCGTTCATTGAACGGCCCAATACTGAAATTCAAGCAAAGTTCCAAAGTTCCATCCCTTCGGTTCAAAACAAACAAGCAAGCAATATAAAAACTGTTGCTCACTCGCGCGTAAGCGTGCAATTTGTGGCCTTCCTCCGCCAAAGTAGAATATTTGTAGAATGTTTGAACGTAGTGTTCTTTTTTTGTTGTAAATACTTTATTTACTTTATTTATTTATTTATTTATTAACTTATTCTTTTCTTCGATTATTAAGGTAGTTTATACGAAATTGCTGTCTTCCCGTGCCACAGATATTGGCTCAGAATCCTTCAACACATGATAAAACAATGCCTCTGTACCCTTGAGAAGAACAATGTTTTCGTAACCGCGGAAACACTCAGCCAGCTTCTGATGAAAACGAAACCGAGTACTTCAAATACCGTGCAATCCTTCATTTCCTCCTCCTTTGTTCTTTGCGGCGCAACCCTGAAAAAGCAGCAGTGGGTGGCGTCCTAGGTCAAGACCGCCAACAATACCCCAATCACGCCGACTTGACGGATGGAAGCGACTCTAAAGCAGGCTCACGCTGACTACGAACGTCGCGAAAGAATAGATATATAGATATTTATTATTCTGCAGGTAGGTATATACAACCTGGTGGCAGAACTCTACAATTTACATATTACTAATATTAACTTAAAATTATTTAACAATGTAACTTTAAATTATTTAAAGACAGAATAATAATAATAATAATAATAATAATAATAATAATAATAATAATAATAATAATAATAATAAAATGCTAACAATAATAGCCTTAACTACATTATATGGTTGACCTGCACAGTTATTTGAAACTATTAAATACAAGATTACACGACTTTTTAAGTACACTTCTCTTTCTACTTCTATACTGCACAACACTTCACCACGCTTCAATACAATACAAGTTTGAAAATAATTACATACTTAGAACAGGAATCGCGAAGGATTTGGCGTAGATCAGCCACTTTCTATGTTTAGATTTCAAATGTCGGGGATAGCGCGAACGCAGTCCCCACTAACAAAAATTACGCATCCGAGTTGTTGACATTTGCAACAATCGCAAGCTATCAGCCGGCTCGAAGTGCAATAAGCCGGCCTCTGCCTGAGGGAACCGCCTTCATGATCACGGTAACCCTCATGTTTCCGGCTTTATTTAGTTATGCGGCATTTACATATATTATGCATTATCCGCAGTGGTAACCATCGTCAGGGTGAGGGTGAATAAATAAGATACTCTTACTCCTCTCTTCCCCCATATAAAATGGTGACCGGAGAGGAGGGGATGGGGAAGGGATGTGATGGGAAAAGGATTTTAATTTTTGGGGGGGCTGCAGGTGGGTGTAGGTGGAGATGAAGATATGTTGTTTTTTTTTTGTTTTTGTTTTTGTTTTTTTTTCATTAATTGCTTTATTGAGATATAGATTTTATTTAAGGAAATGGGGAATTATTTATGATATGGGATTTGAAGTTGGTGGTCGTTTAGTCTTTGTCAGTGTCGTAATGTATGTCGTGACTATGGATATTATTTCTGGGTATGATTGTTAGTGGGGGCGTGGAGTTAGTACGTGCGAGGAGGTGGGAGTTGAAGGATGTCTAGCGGGTGGTGGCGTTTTCGGTTTTGGGGTGGGTTGTTGAGGATGTCGGAGTGTGGGAGGAGAAAAGGAGCGAATTTTGGATTATTGAGAGCTTTGTTTATTCTTTTCCGGGCGTTTTCGTAGATGTCAATATGAATAAGTCTGAGTCCGTTTTTTGTCTTTATCATGTCGTAACTCGTCATTGGTGGTGGTCGAAAAGCCAGTCGCGTGAATCTGTTTTCCAGTCTTTTAAGTTTGTCGAAGTTTCCTGTCGCAGTCGTGGCCCAAGTCTCGCATCCGTAAAGTAAAGTCGATTTTATGTATGTGTTATAGATGTAGGTCTTAGTCTTGGCGTCAACTTTTGTGTTTGCGATGATGGGCGTCAGTGAGCTGATGATTCGGTGAGATTTTTTGATGATGGATTGCACATGATCTGTCCAGTATAATCGTCTGTCAAATGTCAGTCCAAGGTATTTTACAGTTGTAGTCCATTGGATGGGAATGTTATTTATTTTGATGGGAGGATGATTATGAGGTGATAGTGAGGTTGAAAAAATGATGGCGTTACATTTGGTCGGATTGATAGTCAGTGAGTTGTTAGTCGCCCATTTTGTCAGTAAGTCGGCGTTACGTTGTAGTAATTTAATTCCGGTCGGTAGTCGATTTTTGGTGGCCGTCAGTGCAAAGTCGTCTGCGTAAAGGTAGTCGTTGAGGTTACGTAATGTCGGTATGTCGTTGATGTACAGGGAAAAGAGAGTGGGAGATAGCACGGCGCCCTGAGGGACGCCGGCGTGGATAGGGCGGCGGGAGGACGTACAGGAAAGGTATCGGACTTGAAAGGAGCGGTTGGAAAGGTAACTGCGAAGGAGGCGTTGAAGGAAAATCGGGATATGGGGACTGATTTTCGTGAGGAGGATATCATGATTGATGGTGTCGAATGCTGTAGTGAAATCTATGAATAGTGCTGGTACGGGATGTTTCGTATGAAGTCGCGTGCGAACGTCACTGGCTAGTCGTAAAGTTTGTAAAGTCGATGATCTGTCTTCCCGGAAGCCGAATTGCGTCTGTCGTAAATGATTGTCAATGATGGGCGTCAGTCTGTGAAGAATGATTTTGTCAAATATTTTACTAACTATGGAGATGATTGATATGGGTCGGTAGCTGGTCGGGTCTCTATTGTTCTTGTTAGGTTTTAGGATCATTTTGACTATTGCTGATTTCCAAATGTCGGGATAGTGATGAAGTCGGATGCACGAGTTGAATATTAATGTGAGGTGTCGGATGGCGTTGCTGGTCAGTCGGCGTAGTGCAGTCGCTCTGACTCCATCGGGACCGGTCGCTTTCGTCTCGTCCAGTGCGTGAAGTTGGTTTTTGATTTCGTCTTCAGTTATTGTCCAGGCGTCCTGATGTCTGTAGTGGAGGTTTGGAGTTCTGAGGAAGTGAAGGATTACGTCATCGGGGATTTGGGTGCCCTGGGAGGAGAATCTATTTTCGAGGATGGTGGCAAAGGTTTCAGAAATGGTTTGAGGATCGTACGTTCGGTTTCCATTGGGTAGGTTTATGGGGGAGATGTGATTGGTCTTTGTCTTCGTTTCGTTTATAAGTCTAAATAGTTTCTGGGGATGTTTAGTCGTCGCGTACTTTAATTTTTCGTCTAGTTTCTGTCTTTCGTATTTGTCAAGTTCGTTGCGTATTTGCCGTCGTAATTGTAAAAATTCGGTCCTGTCTTGTTGTCGTCGTGTTCTTTGAAATTGTTTTAGTGTTCGTCTTTTTAGCCGTATTAAGGATAGGATGTGTGAAGGAAGCTGTATTTTGTTTTGTGGGATGGAGGTAGTAGATTTGTATAGGGACCGGTTGATGTGTTGGTTGAAATGGGTTATGGCTTTATCTATGGCAGAGGTTGTTTCAAGGACGGGAGGGGATTTGATTTTCTTTGAAATGAGGTGACGGAAGCGGTGCCAGTTGGTAGTGATATGACGGGAAATGGGGATTGGATCATAGGAAAAGGAATTAATGGTAAAAATGACGGGGAGGTGATCGGAGTCTAGCTCGTACTGTGGATATGGTGCTGAGAGGGTTATGGTGTTTGAGTGGATAAGGATGTCTAGGATGTCGTGGGGTAGGTCGTTAACGAGGTGAGTGGGTTCAGAAGGAACGGCTAATGTCAGGTCTGTGTGGTCTCGTATGTAATCCCGTAAGTCGCGTCCGGCTGTGTTGGTCCGTCTACATCCCCAGGCGGTGTTTTTAGCGTTTAAATCACCTGCTATTATCGTCTTGTCTGTTATTAGTTCGTCTAAGTCAGAGTGTTGTAGAGGAGCTTCGGGAGGTTTGTAAGAGGAAATGATGGTAATGGGGCCGTGAGGGGTAGCGAGTTCAATGCGGGTGTTTTCTATGTTGGATGTTTGTATGGGTGGGAGCTGGGTATGGGGAATGGTTTTCCGGATACATATGGCGGTGCCTCCTCCCAGGGTGGGTCTGTCGGTTCGGTAAGTAAGAAAGTCAGGAATGGAAAAGGATTGAGAGGCAGTTAGTTTCGTCTCTTGTATTAGTAAAATCCCGATGGAGTAGTCATGGATGTACTGTTTAATGTCAGTCAGCTTCCGGGATAGTCCTCCGTTCGCGTTCCAGGTTGTAATGTTAGTCAGTCTTAGTCTGTGGGTCAT